>PNEQ01055316.1:0-51474 GCA_003012365.1 Medauroidea extradentata
GACTACCTCCATCAACTCCAACAACGCCCTAAATCCTCAGCTTCACAAGTAAACATCACTGTTGGTACCCTCGTCATTGTGAAGGACCCGAACATGCCTCCTTTGTGTTGGAAGCTGGGTCGCGTGGTGAAGGTATTCCCTGGATCAGACAACGTGGTTAGAGTGGCCCAAGTGAAAACACAGTCAGGAACCTTCCTGCTTCCAGTGGTCAAACTCTGCCCCTTGCCTATACCAGAAGACAGTTAAAATGTGCATTTTAGTGGGGCGGGAATGTTTGGGATGTATATAGTGTACTATAGTGATATACTGTTAGGACGCAATAACAGTTTGAATTTGGCGCCAACTGATGTGTACTCAAAAAAAAAGACAGTCTCGGTTCAACATGGCGGCCGGCAACAGGTTCGCTATTCGGTAGCTAGGTATAAATGTTTGCATCGACGAAACACCCTGCCTTTAAGGTCGCGCCTCACCTCTCCTGTTGAATTTTACACTTACATATACTAACATTAATCTAATTTAAATTACTGCAGTAGATTCTCTATCCATCGTTTCTCATGGGATTGACAAAAAAATTGCAATACACAAGGGATTTCAATGGATGTGGTCTTAAAATGACGTAAAATAAAGAAATGGGCCCCAGAATATGTTCCATGGATGCAGATATTTCAATCCATTAGGTTTCAATGCATAGAGAATCCACTGTACCACTATATTACAACTGTGCTCCAATATTTTATACAGGCCTTCAGATTTGATTACCAAGTTTTAAATACAGCATGCATTACTCGACATGCGAGGTCCGTAGTTTTCACGAAAATATTTTTGCACCACATTGTTTCCGTGCCTTACACGTACAACTCTGCTCTGTGGTTATTGGCAGCATATCTTTGTGAAGAGTCATCTCGTATTTTACTCCGCCAATCAGAACAAGGTTACTACGACACTACGCGCCTGTGACTACTACTCGACCATGACAACTAGTCCCACGGGAAAAATGCAAACTACCGCTGTGTTGTTCTTGACGACCATGCACAACTGGTGTGGCACACCACAGCACTGGCCTAATAATGTGGCACAGGCAGCTGACTCGGTTTTCACTGCTACGTCTCCACTGACAGTGTGTCATGAACTCATGTCAGGAGCAGTACATTTCCTCTCCCTGTGACGTGTCTTATCTACTACTAGCGTCATGCTTCTTCCCCTCACGGGAGGACTAGTTTCCGTGGTCGAGTAGTAGCAAGTACCACCCCACGATGCTGAGGGTTACAAACATCCAACTGTTGCCAACAAAGCTATCTACCCTTGTTAGTGATTCATGAGTTTATCAGAGAGATAATATAGTGTTTTAAATACAGTGTTGTATGTGTTTTTAAATAACCAGAATACTGTATTTACTCTCATAACGGCCACAATTGCGTAGTAACTATTTTTTTGAATGGCTTAAAGTAGTATTTTAAAAATTTCTAGAAAGGCAGCAACTATCTTTTTGAACCTTTACTTTAATTATTTTTTGAAAACCCCTCATAATGGCAACACACCCATTTATTGCACCAAAAATTTGGTCAAAAAAACACACGGCAATTATGCAAGTAAATATGATAAGTACGAAAAAAGTAATTCCAACATGTCTTGCAATGCGTGCCTTAAAGGCTCTGCCCACCTGCAGCAATTCTGCACAGTTGAGGCTGGAAATGTTCAGGCACCAAGACTGACGAACTACTTGCATCACAACCTCTACATACAGCATGTTCAACTACACAACTGTCTTCCAGCAGACAACTTGCCTCAACTTGAATTGTAGTGGTGACCTTACAGCTTTAGATAATACGTAATAAAAGCTGTGTGCCTATAGACAATGCTGAAGTTTCTGTATAGAGAAATGTATACAGATTAAAATTACTCAAAATACCCATTACAGGAGCGAAACATTTTTCAAAACTCGACCCACATTTACCAATTCACTCTTACGTATGACGGGCTTCCAATATATTTCGTCTTCCCCCTTTGCAAACATTCTAAGTGTAGTATGTAGGAAAATTAACAAACAAAAATTATTTTGGAATATATTAAAAGAAGTAATTTTTTTCCTTTTGATTTTGAAATCAGTAGTAATAAAATATTTCAACATAAACACTGTGAAAACATTTAGTTACATATACACAGTGAATAACAATGCAATAAATAACAATAAATATTTTAGTTATTAAAAAAATATCCACTCGTTCACAATTTTCAGGAAAGCAAAGAAATTTTATGACATTTCTAATGACTAGCAAATAAAATGTTAGATATCGACAACAGAAAGCAAACTGCATATTTTATGACAGAGGATTAATCATATTTAAGAAGAAGACACAGAGGGAACAAACCTAAACCAAAGTTACCTTGTTTAAAAAGAACTAGCCAAGACATGAATACTCCCACACATTCCATCACATCGACAAGCGGCTCAATTACAACAACAGTGTAAGGCAGAGGAACATTGTAGCCGATAGTGGATATCAGCGAGACAGGAAGTTGCTGTCAGTAGTGGAAGATAATGAGCATCACAACTACAAGTCCTATTCTCTGGATTAATTACATTTTCTTTATTTAAAACAACTATGTACTCCAACCCAACAGGTCAGCACAACTGTTAATTAATTTCGAGTATTTCTTACATATACCATTTTCACGTAAATAAAAGCACTTTAATTCCTAATTCAACAGCTTAAGTGTATACACTGAAATACGGTATAATGAAAAGTTTCAATTTATACCAGCATCACTTGTGGCAGAAAGTTACCTCGCCAAACTTGTCTATAAGAAATTTTACTAACTTTCTAATCCGAAGAAAATTAGCCTGTGACATGAACAATTAGGCCTACAGATGATTTCCCTCTGCAAAGTATAACTTCTGGAGTCAACACCACTGACTTAAGAGGGCGTGGTACATAATTCAACGCTAAAAGCATTAATCTATTACTGTAGGTTTCTTGAAGTCAATTTGCGAAAATTAAACAATAGCGATCCTAGACAATAGTTTTAGCCAACGTTTTAAACAAAATTGTTTCCAGTGTTACGAACTTCTGTGGCACAATCTCTGACACCGAAACCTCGTGTATTTAACTGCGGCGTAAGAGATCACGGGTAACAAATTAGAAATTTTGGATAAATATTTACTCATAAATTTGGCAAATACCATAATCTAGGATTGTCACTGAGTATTTTATCCATATTGGCTTCGAAAAAAATGTATAGAGCAATTGAAGTTTTCAGCGTTTATACATCTACCACGCACTCTTTAGACCAAGATCCTTCATTTCTACCGATGTATATAAAAAAAATTGTTGCACAGTTACGTACAAATGGTTTTTACTACGTAGTGTATTGTAATTGGTCATCAGAACCACTTTCTAATTCTCCTTCTTTTGTGCAAAATATTAATAATTGGCAGCTAATAAATTTTGTTAATGAGAATTTGTTTGTTTTGTTTCCTGTTGTTGGAATTAACTACCAGCTGGCATGTGTGGATTACCCTCAAATCTTCAAGCCGCCAAGCTTTGTGCTTTGGGGCTACTGAATATGTATGTACACTGTGTTAGGTTCCCCCAGTGCATCGAGGTCGCCTGGTAAAGCAAGCATAAGCCCGGCCTACTATTATAGTGATCTTGTTTGTGTCCCAGTTTGTCAGTGTCTGGACAAGCAATCAGTGTCAGTTGAGATCTGACTGGTATGTCTATTCCTGCTCGAAGTGATGTTACCATCTCCAGCATTTACTTTTGTCTAGCATTTACCAACCAACGGCCATGAACTATGATGCTGCGCCATCATGATAAGCTCGTGCAGAAGCAAACACTACAAGATTTTATACATTAAGTAATAAGTAGTAATAACAGTAATAATTGTACTGGGGGCCAAGGTTTTTATATGTAGGTGTATGTTATTTCACATTGTAATTAATATGTCCAGGATCGCATCCAGTCATAGTACTACGATGTTACATAAGACCCTGTATGTTTATTATTCATATCTAAGTAAATTTGAGGTACATTGAGTTCTTGACCTAAAGCTTCATGTTAATTAAATTTCATTATGGACTATCCTTGTTGGATGCCTAACGATTCGTCTCGAGGAGCTTTGTAACTTATCTAAGTACATTTTTGTTACAATTATTTTGGTTTTGTTTTTTTTTTCGGAAATAAGTGAAATTTTGACTAAAGCTTGCCACTATGTTGATCTGCACTCAGTCTGGCTGGTGCCTAGTTCAGTGGAGAGAACTCCAGTCTTGGGTTTTTCCCGAGAGTTGAAGTGACGTAGGAGCGGCAAACACCCCCCCCCCCCCTTTATTTTCTTGCCAGTTAGTGACATTTGTTTATTTAATTACTTTGGTATTGATGTACCATAAGAAAAGGTTTTGGAAACTGTGTTTTATATAAGTTTAAAAGGCAGTAAATCGAATACTGTGTGTTCTTAAGTGTATGGACGCGTGTTTATAATTTTATTTGGCTTCCGGAAGTCGTCTACATTTTGGGCGAGCCCTTCTTCTCGCATGGAGGTGCACGAGACAAGGGAGAGAGGGTCTTCTACAAATAGCAGTGGTTCAGAGCGGATGCATGCAGCTCCGAGGCATGCGGGATTAGCGCAAGGGCCAGAGGGCCGAGTTTGCTTTATAAGAACCACAGTGGGGAACTATTTATTTTTTAGTATTTATTTATTACTACGGAGGCCCACCATTTTTTTTTCTGTTGTATTTGGCTGACTATTAGGTTTTATATTTTGGGACCAGATGGTAATGTGCCATTGCCTTGTAACGGTACATTCAGGTACATTAAATCTGCTGAAAAGGAAGGGGTCATAAATTTCTTTACTTTGTTATCGATATTTTCCTACGAACCACCCGTTAAATGAGATAAATTCTTTGTGCTCACCGCTGGCTTATGGAGTAAAGAAGTTTTACTGCCCTTTGCCGTGGTATGAGTTGGTGTAATATCACTATAGTTGCGTAATTTTTTCTGGACAAACTACTATATGGATTTAGCTAATTAGTTAATTAATGAGTACATAACTTAATTGAATACTTAGCTGAAACCATTAACTATTTGGTATTGAAAAAAAAAATTACATAACATAGTAAACAGTGTTTTTAACAAAACTTCGCAACAATTTTTCAATATCTTCTCTAGTTTAGGATTACAAAAATAAATTATCGTAAAAGCTACATACGTAAATTATGGATCATGGCAGTTTGCTTGGAAACCATCATGGCTGTAAGCTGTGCAATCTGTATTGCTTACTGCCGTCTGTGGTTACTTTCACATCCTTGCATGACATTTTGAAAATACAGTCCAGTGCTCGTTGTCAAAACACAAACACAGTATGTAGTAACATGTTTAAAATCTCACTGGCCCATTCAAACGGTGAGACACAAGAAACAATAGAAGAATGTAGGTAACGTAAGCACTACGTAGCAATCTAATAAAGTCAACTAATCTCTGTCCCTCATTTACAATCTTAAGTCGTGTCTGTAAATTAAATATCTAATATTCATTAGTGGATTAGTATTTAAAAAACTTGCATAGATTTTACTAAGTAATGAATACTAAAAAAAAAAAAAAAATCAGACCTCAGATGACAAAGTTAGATGAATGCTAAAATTTTGTAAAAATATAAAAAAGAGCACTCTGCAATTCCAATATGTACCCTGTATGAAGGCGATATATGTTGCTCTGACTTTCAGTTAGCCCATACAAGCATTTCACAATGCTGTATTCATTTGGTCCCTAAAACTATTTTGTAATAGGGAATTTCACTCCTACAATATTTTCCCATTTATAAACATTTTTGGGTCCCTTAAAAAATATTATAGTAACAGACTTCTACTACAAAGTTCTCATTAATACGAAGTTGTTTTCCTCGAGTTTACAATGAAATGAGAAACAAAATACAGTATTAACGTTCTTGCTCAAATTATTTTTTTACATTCAAAAAAATGCACATAATACAATGCATATTGGAAAAACTAGTCGTCATGAAGAAAAAGTTTTGATTTTGGCAACAACCAGCCTTAAACACTACACACATTTCTAACAGTTTTTGCGAGATTTGTAAAAACCCGTCATTACAGTTTAAGGACAAGTCTTCATGGTTTCATTGTTATGTCAACATAAGTTTTAAAATTTTAGATTTCAGAGATTTCAGTGTTATTTTTGTAAGAAATATTTATTATTTATAAAAATGCATACACACATACACATCAGATATCCATAACAAATTGTAACACAATCTTTAGAAAGCTATGTTACTGAGAAGTAGCATCTCATAAATTAATAAAATTACTAACATAACTAAAAATAAATACTGCAGGCCTAATCAGTTTTCAGGATTTCATATTCATCCCAGAGCAATTTTGAAATTTTCTGAAAATATTATGTATTTTCTTTAATCAGTGCATTAAAACTTACAGTAGAACCTCGATTTTACAACCACGTATTTTACGACAGCGATTTTCCGACAATTTTTTCAGACACCGTCAACTTTAAAATAAAAATAAAATAATGGTATTGCAATTAAATATGATTGTTATACGTATTTTTTAACGCTTAAAACTTGTTTGTTTTGTGTGTTAGCGACGATTATAAAGATATTTGAGCAAAAACTAACTTTGTACTTGAATTTTTCTTACATTTAAGGGTTCTAAATGGTCTACATCGATTTTGCGACAACATCGATTTTGAGTCAATTTTTTTGGGAACCGTAGACCGTCGTAAAATCGGGGTTCTACAGTAGTTTTTTAAGAGAGTATAATCATGGTATTACAAACACAGATATTTGGGCAATTTACATTAGCTTTACTTTGAGAATTAAATTGAACTTCTGTATCTGGTGGTGTACTATCACTGTTCCAGTGTAATAATTTTAAAAAAATATAGGGTTGCATAAGTACTTACAGGCGGCATTTGCAGATAGAAAACACATACACACATATGGACGAACACATTTCTCCTCGGATGTAGTCAGCGAAACGTTGTGACCACGCTTCCGCCGAGAAATGTGTTCGTCCATATGTGTGTATGAGTTTTCTATCTGCAAATGCCGCCTGTAAGTACTTATGCAACCCTATATTTTTTAAAATTGTATTTAGTAGCCTAGCGGCCTTTCCCGCCATTGTTTCAGTGATATGTCAGTTACACTGCTATTAACCATATAATATTGTCCCTATGTATAATTCCTCTACTGTCAACTACGACACCGGTGAACCACAAGAGTGGACTCGCCTGACGTCAACAAGCAGTTCATACTAGGAACAGAGCCAGGAGGCTGACACTCACTTCTTGAGAGAGACGTCCGGGAAGAGCGCCTGGCAGTGACACAGAAGAGCTGTCAGCAGACGATGGCTCATCAGTAACACAGGACTCAACGTGATGGCGATGTTCTGGGCATTCATCTTGTTCACCTTCTCCTACACCACATAAGTGTCACAATGATAAACATGTGAATATTTATTATTTTGAATTTATGTGAAGTACATTCCTTTATTAAGGGCTACCACATGTGCTAAAAATATTTTTTAAGTGCCCCACAGCTTACATTACTTATCCCAAATACAGCCCTGCTTACGGTATTTGTCCCAAAGTCAATCCCGCTTGCGGTATTTAAGTGGTACGTACACTGCAAGCCCATTGCTAACTTTGGTACAGTTTAGACTGCACAGTACCAGTGGCAGGTTGTCACGGCACTAACTGAAGGGTTCAGCCACCCACACGTAGTTGCTAACAGCAGAACTTTGTCATATACTGTACAGTCTCAGTCTCAGCCAGACAGACAGACAGGCAGACACAGACAGACAGACAAACACAGACAGAGGCATTCACAGAGACAGAGACATTAACACATTCCCACGCATGTGCACGTGTGCACACACATGTACACACAGAGAGAGTGAGTGTCCTAAAGACTAAAATCAATAATCTGACAGTTCAAGTACCATTACAAAGCACAGTCCTAGTATTCCTATCAACTTGTGCTTTGCTAGGCAACAAACACAACTAGGACTATTCAACAGAGACAAGACAACACACACTTCAATGAAATACAACATACTAACCATTAGAAACTATGTATGTATACAAGAACAGTTCTAAAAGTATCACATATTTGAGGAAAAAAATTAATTTTTAGAGCAAAGAGTAAAAAAAATTTTTTAATATAATTGTTCTTAATGATGAACTTCGGATAATTTTAAACATGCCAGTAAACAGACAAATAATGTGTAACATTTTCACAGTACCGTAAATATATTTACAAACTTTTCAAATCCTGCAGAAATATTTTAGCAGGCATCTACTGCCAACCGCCCACAGTTATGATGGCATTTGGGATCAAAGAAACACTCCACTTCACCCTGACTTTGCTGTTTTTTATCTTCAAGATGTCTGTTTCAATGCCTCCACAAGTAAATCTTGACTTCCAGCAGACTGGTATGGTTCACAAGACGCCATAATTATAACACCACAGTTTTTACACTTTTCCACATTTTACACCTACTTTAGTCCCAGTTACTGCTTTTACATTAGTAATTTCCCTCTCTTAACACAATCCTGCATTTTACAATATTTCCAGGCACTGAGAAGTATAAAAAAAGGGTTCCACGTAAGGACGTTTTATTAACATGGATCTGAGTCCTGTTGAATTTTAGAGTTCTGAATTCAAGAAAAAATTATGTCAGTCCCTAAAATGCTTCAAAACAAGTTCTCTTTCTCTTGTACAATATAGTACCTGTCTCACTGTCAAGTCCCAAATACATTTATGTAAGTTTCAATGAGAATAATTATAATTATTTAGGCATTGTTTGAGAAAATCACACATACGTCAAGACTTGGATTTTTTGACGAAATTAGTGGAAAAATGTTAACAACTTACAGTATATTCAGGACAAAATAGAAATCACAATTATAATAAGGGTGAACGCCCATCGTACAGACAACAGTACAGTCTCACTCACGTAAGTGGTGATGCAGTCAAAGTGTGCAATAAGCCAGGCCAACAAATGACGGTGGCAGTGGGGCAGCTGCTCCACAAGTGCTTTCAGCTCCGTCTCCCGCTGGGCCACCTCCTTGATCGCGGCTGCCTCCTCAAACCTCGTCAGCAGCTCGTTGGTCAGCACAGGCTCCGGTAGCTCCCTGTGTATACAACCACCTTCATTAGATCACAGACACAGTTGTGTTGGTGTGATAAGAAAGAGTACATTAATGTTAGGTTCAATTAATCGCTTGTAGAATCAATGTTAAGTTAGCATATCGCTATAAATAATTCAATGTTCCTTAGGGCGTCCAAGCCGAAATGCCCTAACTTGAGTAGCAGTTTAAAAATAGAAACACTTTGTTTGTTGCAGGTCTGATATGCTCGCTGGGTCCGAGAGGTTACCAAATTACTGCCAGAATATTGCATATCATAGTATGGAGCACTGTGGTGTTGGTGACAGCCCGCCAACAAAATGGTGTCTATTCAAGAGAAGACCCAAGGTGCGTTGTGGTACACAGAGTTCAAATCCATTATTAAGGTACTGTAAAACAAAGCTGCACCGGATGCCAAGAGGATAAAAGCATGGCATACACAGTTTCTGAACACTGGAAGAGTAGAGAAAAGGCATGGAGGAGGCTGGCGGGTCTCCGACGAACAGGTCGAAAACGCCCGCGAAGCGTTCTAACGTAGTCCACAGAAGTCAATTCTCCGAGCTTCGCGAGAGCTTCAAATTCCACGGAGAACTGTCCATCAGGTGCTCAGAAAGCAGCTGCACCTGTATGCATACAAGGTGCATATAACGCAGGCTTTGAAACCAGAGAACAAGCCCCAACAATACGACTTTGCATGTGATATGCTAGACAGATGTGACCAGGGCCCTGTTTTCCTGTCACGCATCATGTTTTCCGAGGCTACATTCCACATATTGGAAGCCATAAATAAGCATAATGTTCACATTTGGGGGTCGGAGCACTCACATGCCACCGTGGAACATTTGCGAGACAGTCCAAAGGCAAATGTCTGGTGTGTGGTCTAATGTGCGACATGATCATCAGACTTTTTTTTTTCGCAGAGAAGAAAGTCACTGGGATGACGTACCTGGACATGTTGGAGCAATATGCCTTTCCCCAGGTTGAACACATCCAACCAAATCTCTTGTTTTAACAAGATGGTGCCCCACCCCACTGGTCGCTCGGCGTGCGTTGTGCTCTTAACGCCACGTTCCCTGGGCATTGGGTTGGACGTGATGGCCCTGTCAGTGGCCTCCACGTTCCCCAGACAAAACACCCCTGGGTTTTTTTTGTGGGGCTACATGAAGTACAGGATGTACGCCACTGCAGTACGGGACCCTCGGGATCTCCATGCATAAATTGTGGAGTCCATTTCTGCCATCACTCCAGACATGTTGGCAAAGATCTGGACGGAACTTTATTACCAGCTTAATATCCTCCGTGTCACCAAAGTAGTTCACGTGGAAGTATCGTAATTTTTTTTAAAGGAACTTGTGACCTCACACGTCCTATGTAAGCTAACATAATTCACATACCTGTATTTTTATGTCATTGCAAACAGGTTGAAGTTAGGGCATTTCGGTTTGGACATCCTGTACAGTATATCATAAAGTACGGTAATTATTTTGCAACCACGTGGTAGAGACAATTGGTACAGTGCTCGCCAATACAATATGGGAGTTTCTGTTCTAGTTCCCTCCTTATAACTACTCACTTTTGAATACGACCTGGTCAAATAATATGATGTACAATGACTCCCACCTCACTGACAGAAATCTCATTTATGTAAAGTTTTTATTAATATGAAATAACAAACTTTTTTTCCCACTTTAAATGAGAAGGGAAATAAAATGGTTAGTTTTCAAGCAAAAATCAAAATGTTTCTATGAAATATGTACAATAACGCAATGTCAAATTCACTCGTAAATCGAAGACATGTTTGTGTTTTAGGGAAAAACTGCCTGCAAGAAACTTGTAAGACTGTCAATACTTTTTACAAACATATCATGATGCTATGCTACTTCCAGCCCGAGGCCAGGTCAGCCCGGTATACATCTCCATCATCTGTCCTTCAACCACTCTCTCTGTTATCTTCCTCTTCTTATCACTCCCTCCTTCACCTGTTCCTTCAATCTCTTTCTTTGTATTTCCTTGCGTCTTCTTCCACGGTACTTTAATTTCTGCATTTTCTTCAACAACCTCTAACTGCTCATTCTGTTTATATGCCCATACCACCTAACTTGTGTTTCCTCTACAGTATCTGGGATTCCCTGGACCTCAACTTTTTACAAACATCTGTTAATATAAATCTCATTATTACAAACTGCAAAAATTTGTATTCCTTGAAGTTTGAATTAAAAACATTTCACTGATCACAGACTATATTTTTAATATTGATCTCAGATGTTCACTTTTGATCACATATTACCAGTGGGACCTCTTTAATACAAACCTGATGGGACCCAAATTTTTGCAATTTGTAAAAATGAGATTTGTATTAACAGTTGCTAACAAAAAACTCAAAAAGAACTGTAAACATATTTTCAGGATGTTTAGTCCCAAAATACAAACTTTTATACTACCATTTCTTTTAACTGCTGAACTTGATATTGTTTTATGTACAAAACTTTTTATTGAGCTTTAAACCAATATTTTATTTTTCATCTCAGTCCAAGGGAAATAAAACCATTCTGCATTAATAAGTACTTTGTATTAACAGGATTTGTATTAAAAATGTTCCACTGTACTTGCACTGTGCTTTATTTATAATGAACAAGATGTAGAAAGAGAGAATTGTCAGGAAGGGGACAAAAAAATAACAATATCAACCATGCTCACTTATTATCACGAATAACCTACACCAAGTCATACCATATACAGTGAAATCTCATTATAACAACTTTTAATGACAACAAATATTATCTTTATAGCAGATTGTTGTTACAGTATATCCAAATAATTTTACATGTATATAATGGAGGGATGGTACACTATAAAGTTGTTATAGGGCAGATAATGTTATAAACCATACTTTTTTTATAGCGAGCTTTCACTGTATTGCATATGATTCACTGTGTATACACATACTGGAGGATGCGTTACAGTAACAGCTAACTTAAAGTATTGTGACTGACAGGAAATCAATAACAACACACCGTATTTACTCGTGTATAATGCACACTTTTATTCCAAAACAACTGATAAAAAATCAGAGGTGCACACTACAGACGGAAAATAGAAAAAAAAGCCACCACAAGAAAAAAAAAGAGGGTAGAGAGAGAAGGCTGAGTTGTAAACTGGCGGGTGTCAAGCTTGGGAGGCAGAGAGAGAGAATGTTTCTCACAGCCTTCCATCATTACTACACTTCACGTCTCGTGACAACCATCTTACCAAAGAAATGAAGGAAAGGAATAATAAAGGACGACACTAGTTCAGACTGTCAAACACATGCTCCAGTGTCAACTGTGTCCAAACTCCTGCATCAGGCCTCAGAAAGTGGTCAGGTTTTGGTCAAAAATTGTTTAATATTTGCTAATGTTTGTAACAGTGTTAATATGCACGTACAGTTTACCCTATGTAAGAATTCCGTATTTTGACAGCCGATGCTACTAACATTTGTAACACGTGCCAGAATAACGTACCATTTAAAACAACAGGACGTGATTGTATGACCTGATGAAGCAGTAGTGGCAGCCCTGGTCAACAAATCAGTTAACTTCCATCTCCAACATTGAAAATAGCGTGTATTGCACACGAAAAATAAGTAAGCATTTTTGGAAGAAACGCAATATAATAACACGGCTCCGCACCCAGCAATAGTCAGTTAACTATTTTATTCGGTTCAAATCACGTAATTTCATAACTAATTTACAAATAACTGAACCGTTCAGTCCACCTGTAACCAAAATAAAGCACTGCCATTTGTGAGTGTGACAAGTGAACGTGTTCGAGTGTGTTTGAGATTCTTATAATGTGTTACCGTAATATACTGTGCATATATTTAATATATTGTAATGTGAAGATTAAAAAACCCAGCCTGTAATCGCCAATGCAATGGGATGTTATGACATCCGGCAACCAAAAAAAAAAGCACTGCCTTTGCGAATGTTTGAGCTTCCCGTGTGTTCGTGTGCATTTTTGCGATTCTTGTAAGGTGTTATTTTAATATTTTGTGCATAAAGTAACTGTAATGTATTGCAATACAGGGATTAAAATTCCCGACCTGTAATCACCAACAACAATGGGATATTAAGACACATTTCGGAAGAGGGAACTGGAAAAACATTCGACTTTGCAGCAGCATGGCATTTCTACAAAAACCAGTCACTAAGTAAGAAGTAGGTAATCCGTCCAAAGAAAAGTGCTACAGAAAATTGGTAAACACTTACGGTTCTCGTCGTAGTCCTATATGTAAATATACTTTTCCAACGTGCTGACTCAATAAATTCTTTTTGTACTACAAAGTCCGTGTTTATTTTTATATTTTTTAGTAAATGGTTAATATCAAGTCCACGTGAGATTTTGTGCCTGTCAGCTGCAAAAATTTAGGCCTCCATGTTACCAGAAAAGGCCAGAACACCTACGTCTATATATTTCCCGGTCAGTAAAGTGTATTTGTTTAAACAAATGTGTTACTGTTAATTAACAAAATTATTTTAATGTTAATCAGGGCAATTAGGCCTACCCATGTTTATTACTTACGCATTTTATTGATATATTATTTCCGTTTACATTGTGAGCGAGCAAATTTTTGCTATCTAGTCCACAAAAAATAAAGTTTTGTCAGTCACACAACTATGATAACACTGATATTTTGAAGGGAGGCCCTACCACAAAACGTAAGTTTTTTTGATGGTCTACTACCTGAAACTTAAACTAGCCCTATACGACAGTATGATCTGATAGTGCAGACCCAAACTGAAGAGAACACGACAAATAATTGTAATAATGCTTGTATGAATTATTTTATTTATTATTTTAGTCTAAAGATGTTTGCTTGCACTGTCATAAGCTCTTGTAACTTCAGTTTGTTGTAACCAAATAAGCTACTATTACTTTAACTTTTTAGGTGTAAAGTAAAAATAATAAAAAATTAAAAAAGTTGCCAATACAGTACATGTTTGTTTATTTTTGGTATTGCCATAAAATTTTACAATTTTGAGCATACCAGGAAAATACACAATAAATAATGTTACATTTTGAGTGATTATATTAATTTAACATCTGTAGAGTAATTAGGCTATCCATTACTGTAATATGAAATAATTATTCCATTAACATTGCCGACCTAACCCTACTAAGATTAATGTGCAGACAGTATTGTAAATAAATTACACGTCTTACATCCAAAAAATAACCATAAGAAAATCACAACACATTTTAGATGGTACTGCAATCATAATACACCTTAACTGTGACTCGACGTGGCCCTTCTGTGGTGTGGTAAGCGGTCCCTGAGGGAGAGGGGGAGCCTGTGCCGGCTAAGACGGGCAGTGTCCCTCGGGAATCTGGGTACGACCTAGACGTGCCCCAGTGAGTGAGCTGGGGGGAGCCACGCTCTGCTCATGCAGAAGGGAGGCGGAGTACCTCACTTAATTTGGAGCAGGTTTCAAAATCACTCACCTGGTGCTTCAGCAGAACAACTCTCGGAGGAGACGTTGTTTACGATCGCTTGGCGGCTTGGGGTTCTGGCTCGCTTCCGATCGGAGTTGTTGTACTCTGTGAGCCGGAGGGGTGCCTTGGGGCGGAGTTTTGATCGGGCTGAGTAACGTCTGTGGCCTGCGGGCCATGCGACGAAAGATTCGACTGAGGGAGTTCTTATTACGTTTGCGCGTACGTCTCCTTTTGGGAGGAATATTATCCTTGTGATGGTTGCGGTGCGCGAGCGCACGGTGCTGCTCCCGGCAGAAATCCTCGAAAAACAACTGAGGACCGGGCACTTTCTGGGGCGATGGTATTAAATGCGGATTACAGACAGGTATCCCGGCTTGTCGCCTTTCTCGGGCGGCTCTCTCTCTAGGTCCGTACAGAGCGTTAATGTCACTGGCACTGACGTGGATTTCTAATATCTCCGGGGTGTTACTCATTTAGAAAGAGAGAAATTAATGAAAGAGGATGTTCTGGTAAAAACTGATATATTGCATCCAAGAATCACACACGATTTACACGCACTGGTACACAAGTCTTATAACACGAATTAAACACAACTGGATTACGCTAGAACTCTTAATTAAATAATACACTGGTCCATATACTCGGATACCTTTAGATAACTCGCGGATACTTTACAACAGTGCGCCCCGATGCACATGGTTACTTTACTTAGCACAGATACTATAGTGACTTCCGGTAGTAGCGCACCGCGTGGTGGCTAGAGCGTGGCTGTAGGGTAGCTTCCCTATTATGCGCTGCGCGGAAGAAACGCGTGGTGGCGCCACCTTCGTCCTTTCTCTCGACACTGCCCTAGTAGTGTACAGGTAAGGGGATGAGGGACTCCCTTAGGCCAGAAGTCACCTCGGTAGAGTGGAGGGCTCCCTTCGCAAGAAGCCGGCTCCGGGGATTCGGGAGGCTCCCTTTGCAAGAAGCCAGCCCCTAAGGTGGGTAGGTGTAGAGTGTGTGTAGTGTGCCGAGAGTCGGGAGCCCAGGGAGCTGACAGCGAACTCTGAAGAAACTAGGGCCAGCGCGCCCCTTATATACCCGGAGTTAGGGGGTCTGGGAGGGAAAAAGTCCCGTTAAGCGGGTGGTAAGATGGCGGAGGCAGTGGAAGGGATGTCTGCTGCTGCAGGGTTGCCATCCTAACACCCACGCATTTCTTACAAACAAAACACGTGATTGAGAAATATGGCGATTAACTTCCCTGCAGGTCTCAAAATTACAACTACGATGCCGTGAAAATAAAAATAACATTACATTTTCACTATTTATAACAAGAACACACTTCAATTATTTACAGAAATCTTTTATGCACTTAAAAACGTGTCTATTATTATTTTACGTCTCTTTGCCGTATTTCAGTCTTAGCATTGGCAACTGAGGTTATTATTTACAAAACACGTGGCACATATTTATAACCCTAATTTTTCCCATCTCGGGACGTTATTATGACATCAGGTAAGTACAATACATCACAACCCTTCTTATATCTACAAGATTTGGCATCGGAAAATTATGTTAACACAAGTGAAACCTGAGGTGCACTAGTGAGGCCTAACCTCAAAAAGGGACAAGCTCGGGAGGCGAGCGTTATATTAAATATCAATAGCGGTGGGGCGTCAACTGTTGACATGTTTTGATTGTCAGCTGGAAAGCATATGGTGGTGAAAGGATACATAATGTTTTGGTTTGCATTGTCCTACTTTTTTGTGATCTGTCAAATAATGGAATGAACAATAGAGTAGAGGTCGAGGCACAGAGGTAGGTGCGTAGTACTTACCGGAGGAACTGCTTCAGCAGACTAGTAACAACGGGAGGCTCGTAGTCCGAGAGTCTGACTGCTTCTCGTTGGTTGTACTGGCGACGTAGTTGCTGCACCTTCGACTTGATCCCAGACAGCTTGTATATGCTGTCCATGTTCAGTCCTACACGTGCATTCACACCACACATCAACCAACACAGCCCTCCCTCGTTGTGTCTATGCTACGTACATAATAGCATGTACCTAAGAAATACAAAAAATTATTATCAAAAATTATTCCTACAAATAATTTGTACAACAATATGTATGTATTAGCAACTAATAACAAAGAAAAGCTATCATCAAATTGTAAAACAAAATACAGTATAACCATGATTTTACAAGGTCATTCTCGTGGCCCCCTGAGACCTTGTTAAATAGAATTCCTATTACACTTTTGTTTTTAAAGAAACTGGCATTTCCCAGACAAAGAATATCACTTTTTAGGTATAGAACATTATAGTCATGTTTTATGAACGCACTACAGTGAAGCAAACTAACATTTACTTTTTGCTGTTATACATAACCAACTCTGAAGGCATTCATTTTACTAAAAATTTAAACACACACATCAACTTCCTCTAAAACAAAGATCCTAGGATTCATACACAAGAACAATAAAAAAATTATTTCCAGTTCAAAGTATAAAGGAAATACAGTAGTGTACGTACAGTATATGAAAACTAGAGATGGGACTGTTCCATTTTTCTTACCATTTTCGATTCTCGATTCCAGCCATATTTTCTCGATGCTTCGATTTTCAACTACTTAGATTCTAAATAATGACCACGTTTCCGCGCAAAAATGTGTGTCGTCCCTTCGTGTGTGTGTACCTATTTACAAGTATCAACTGTAAGTACTTGTACTTCTGTCTGTTACATTACTTTGTTAGCCTCGCGGCCTATTTCCTGCCATTCTTACTATAATAAAAAACGAATATTTAAATTATTTTGAGTTTTATTTCCATTCTTGCTACTTGTAATTGTTCACAAACACACATAAAATTTAGTTAATGCACTTAACTTTTCATAGTATTTTTATCTAGTTGTGGCAGCAAGATAGCCAAGTGAAAATTAGGACATGTAGATTGGTAGTAAACATAACTGTTTGAAATACAGTCAAATTGCAAAATCCCTTCAAGGATATATTTTCTTATAAATAACAATCGATGTTTTATAGATACAGGTAAATCATTTAAAAATTTTAGACATTACAGACAAATTTAAAAAAAAAAAAAAAATCACAATATATAGCACACTAAGAAACTTACGTTACACAAGGACTGTAACATATTCAAAAATACAATATGCATATGGCAGAACAGAACTAACTTAAAAGTGTTTACGTATTTCTATAATAAGGGCAATGAACCCACGGACACCGGCGCACGTGACTAGGCGCAGTGTACAGGCGGTTAAAAAACTAACAAGGTTAGTCTGGAGGAGAGTGAAACTTCAACTCGAATTGTTTAAATAGTCGTTCGAGTGAAATACAGCAAAACCTCTCTATAAAGACCCCTCACGGTTCTGTAGGATAGGGTCTTTATATAAGGGCAGTCTAAATGAAGAGGTTTAACTGTAAAGTAAAACCCATATTTTAAAACCCCATGGTTCTTGAGGAAAGGGTTGTTATAGGGAGATGGTTGTTATAAAAGGGGTTGCTATAAACCCTTTTTACTGTATACTTGCGTCCAAAAAGTGAACCGAGCTTATTGCTTGAAGCATTCAATCACAACCTGGCTAACCTCTGATAATGATCAATCGAGAATTCCTACTTAACTCCTTTGTATTTGTCAAGCAGATGATGTGGCAACTCCGGAATTGTTGGATCTGGCGACGCTCTCCAAGCCTGTCGCCATTAGCACGTCAGCTATATTCGGCACTCGTATTTTTCTGAGTGAGATTGCAGTTTATTTGTAAATACGTTCATTAATTAACTTTGCGATATTCAGAAAAATTTTAAGAAATTACGGTACTGAATTATTGGACTGCGATTACTGTGTGAAACTTCACGTCCCAACATCGAACATGCCTCCAAGCTGTTCGTGTATTTGTATGTTATGCAAGTGCCGTACAGTGTTGTCTAAAATAGAATGTTAATCTCAGCAGTTAGGCCTAATAATTTTGTCTTAATCGTAATATATTTCACTAAGCATGAATTTTACTTGTGCGTTCATACGAGTGCAAGGTTTTAACTTTACGTGCATTACATTTGCTTGTACGTCTGTTGTTTTTGTCTCTTGGTATTACGCCATTTTCTAACGTGTGGGAACAAAACATATGTGATATCACATTACATTAACTTAAAAGCGGATTAATTTTAATGTTAATTGAATTAAATTGCAAGTAAATTTTTGTATATTTACTGCATCAGTGGCGACAAAAGTGATTTATTTATTTAAGTGATGAGTCGTCAAGTTAACCATTAAGAACAGCATGTGTCTAGGATTTACTAACTGACCAGTAAGTTTGCTTTTTATTTAAAGCATTTTGAAACTGTTGTTGCAATTTAAATGTATATATTACAAAAAACTATTAACGTCAGTTTATTATTATCGTCGTAAACAAATTGTAACGTTCCTTCAAAATAAATGTCTTAGGAAATATGTACTGTACGCCAACCAGATTGTTGTGGTCTCAGATTCGCAAAAATTTTGTCTCGTGGAAGACGTAAAACTTAAATACCCAAGCCAGTCAATAAACTAAATATACCTATCCCTACGGAAGCATCTTATCATAGTAAATAAATGAAGAATCAAGAGAATCGAAATTTAAAGAAATGCACTCTTTCTTTCTAGATTATCGATTCCTTCGATACCAGCAAGAATCGGGAGAATTGAGGAATCGAAGGATTGAAAGTTCCATCCCCAATGAAAACCACAACTGAGTAATTTGTAGGTTTTATTCCCTTGACGTTATACTGTCTTGTACTTTTGCTAACATTCAGAAAAAACCAGTCTTCTATTCATCACTAGGGGCAAGGTTATGTGAAAAATAGCAATAAAACTTAACTAATGCTGAAATTCATGTTAATACACTTCCAAACACCAAAACTTAATTTCACTCACAAAATAAAACAAATCACGCAAAACTCTGTACAGTGAATCGCCCACAATCCATTACGTTAAGAAAATTTTGTGTTTAAAAAAATTCTCAAAAGCAGAATAATTGTTTAAACAGAGACAACAATATACTGGACAAATTTTCCAACTTTCCTTTTTGTCTAGAAACATGAATTAATAAAATTTCTTAAGTGTTTTTTTAATATAGACTTTTAAAATAGGCCGTGCAAACCACCTGCGATCTGATAACCGAAAATCCTAAATTCCTCAATTCAGATAATTACAGTAGTATCACTCGATCCGATAGTACAGTACATGTAAAAGTCTGCAAACATTTTATGAACATCTGTAAGGCATAATATACATAACTGTTATAGAACCTGAAGTGTTTTGTATTGTAATAATGGACTAAAAGTGCTTACAGCACTAAATTTGTGCTACAGTAACAATAGCCACTATTTGAGTACCTCACTCCCAAACTGACAAATACCCACCTAAACACATGAAATTGTAAATAAAACTAATTAATTTGTATGTAAACCATATTTTTCGCACATAATATACTTAAAATATTTTACAAACATTATTTTTTGCTATCCGATCGAGGGTAATATGGTTACGTTCGTATTCCTCGATCTGATACTCCCTTTAAATATTTCCAAAACCAATTTTTTCCCAAGCATGTATCCATGTTGTTCAGCAATCTTTTCTGGAGCTATCAAACAAAACAAAATTGAAAACAAATAAATATTACACAATGCAAAGCTTAGGAAGTGAACTAACCTGCTTGCTGCTTTCGTGCTAGAAATGGTGCTTTTTCTCTGAAACTGTGTTGGGCAATCACAAAAAAATTCATTGCTTTGTAATGATGATACCTCCACTGCTGCCAACTGCTGCACGCAAAAGAGCAGAGTCCATAGATAATTATGAGCTAGAGAAACAATATACTATTCAATGAGTATTTTTTCAACCATTTTTAAAGTTGCCTTATCAGATCCCTGGTTGCTATCGGATCCTGGGTGATTTAGTGTATTTGTTTGTAAAACCTTAATTATTTCCTAAACTGATGTTTTTAATGTACTAATTGAAGGAAATACATATTACCTGAAAATTTAAAAATTTGCACTGGATAGTTTGCAATCCTGAAAACTGATTAATCCTGCAGTTTTTATTTTGGGTTATGTTCATCAGTCTGTTTTTGTAAGATGCTTCCTAAAAGTTATGTAATACAATTCAATATGGCTATCTGGTTAAGTAGCATTTTTATGAACCATAAATATTGTTTACAAAAATAAAAACAGTAACACCAAAACCTACAGTTTTAAAAACTAAATTAACCTAAAAATAACCATAAATCTTGTCCCTAGTCATTGCCTGACTCGCACGTCTAGAGGAAATATAAGCCTACCACACATGGAACTCTTATAAGCAGGAAGCTGTAAACCTTCCGGTTGACCTCGACTCGTGAAAATGTGTCATACGAGCAAATACATAGTATGCTAGCTGCTAGAAAAGACTTGTATACTGCTAGTACCAAACTGGCAGTGTAATATTTTCATTTTTTTTGTAGAAGATGAATGTAAACATACAATTGCAGCGTAAATGTGTATTTGACCATTAATAGGTTTATTTTGTAAGATCAAATGTCTTTCGACAAAAGAAGTTGAAGTGCTTTTTTATTATTAATAAAAATATGTTTCATTAACTGTTAATAGAAGAAACATGCAGTATTTTTACATACATTTCAAAATGTTAATTATTATAACTGCAGACTAGATAAACTCTGCGCAAACTGCAGAAACAAAGTAAATACTGCATGTGACGTTTCAACTTTGTACACATTCTTTATCAACAGCCTGTGCCTTGTATATGTCACATCTTGTTTACTTGACAGTATTCTAGTATAATGTCACATTCTTTTCCAACTTTATATTCATCTTCATGTTTCAGGAATAGTTCCATGCGCAGTAGACTTAAAGAACTAAGAGTGAACTGACCGCACTCCTGCACGTAGTCTATGCAGTTGCGAACCACGAGAGGAATGTCTACGCCGTCGTGACAGCGGCTACGCTCCACAGCCACCTGCAGGCTCACTCCAAACACTGGCTGTTCCTCTGAAACAACACAAACACTTCCTCCAACCCCTGCACATCTTGTGAAATTACTACATAAACAACGCACTGACAATGCACAGAAACTGTCCAAATAGCATATCAAGCTAATATGGACAGAGCCTACTTAATAACCAAAAGACGGACAAAACGGATAACAATAACTATGTAACACTATCTTTGATAAAACATACAAATTTTGTAGCGTCTAATTTACCTTGAGAAGGCAAATTACACATTATCTTCAGTGATATAAAAAAGAGGGGTGAGTCAAATGCTACCATACCGTTCTTACTACTCTGGTTCTGTCGAAGATGAAAAAAAAAGTTACAAACACTCACTTAGTTGGGAGTACAAGTTAATTTACAAACCTCATGGCAACATGGATTTACAATAATCTTCATTTCTGAGTGAAATACTGTAATGAAGTATGTGATTACCTTTGAGCGTGCCAGCGAGACTTGGAAAGATAAGCTGCAGCCGGTACTGTAGAAATAAACATAAACAAATCTGGCTGTTCTAACTCCACTGCACACTTGTTTGCTCATAGTCAGGCTCATTCATAGGACGAGGTAGTATATTACGAAACAATAAATTCCAGCAAAGAGCCAAAAATAATGAGGTAACTCTTACCACCATCCACGCTGTCCTCCCCGTGCTTGGACTTCTTGCGCTCCTTCAGCTTCAGTTTCACTTTGCCTTCCTTGTCCTTCCTCTTCTCCTTGTCGCACTCCTTCTCCTTCTCCTTGCCATCCTTCTCACGAGACTTTTCTCTCTTCTCCTTCTTGCTTGGGAACTTGAAAGATTTAGACTTCTTCGACTTGGAAGGACTTCTGAAAATTACCACACGAGCACATTTAGTGTTTGGCAAACATCCATCAAAACTATGCAAATATGAGGCTACATGACAAATTTGACATGCAGTATTTTATTATTTGTAGGTACACAATGTCTGTAAGTGACAAGAACCAAGGACCACACAATACGGTACGGATGTATTATTGTACAGCTACCCTGTAAGGCAAGTTTGGAGAACCAGGATTGGGAAAGTTTGAGTGTGGTTCAAACCATGTGAAAGTCATGATTCATTGCAGGCGAAAGTTTGAATTTGTAATTCAAATTTCATGATGAAAGACCAGTAACTGTGACTAAACCAAACAATGTTGCAGAGCCATCCATTAACTGTGACAACACCAGGCAACATTACGTGACAACACCAGACAACATTGTTTAGTGAATGTTACTACACCCGATAACATTGTTAAGTTGTTCAGTGATTGCAACAAAGCAGCACTAGAGAAAGGGCAGAGTCCTATACTCACCCACCTGCACACATACAGTAATTCATATCCAAGATTTTGTAAACACAGTTTCTGGGGTTAAGAGAAGTTCTCAAGGGAAGGCATACGCCAGTTGAGCACCACGATAAGTCAAGTGGTGATGAATCAGTAGAGACAGGAAATTTTGCAAAAAGATTTTTGCAGCACTTTGTTTCAGTGCCTTACATGCATACCTGCATCTTGGCTTTTGTGGTCAGTGATTGGATGCCGTAACACCCAGCGTCTTGAGGTTAAACCCGCAAATCGCAGACGTGATGCGTGGCAGTTATTTGTGTACTGATTGGCAAAGTCTAATGAATAATGACTGCACAAAAACACTCTGTCAATAGCCATGAAGTTGAGCTGCAGATGTGCACGTAAGGCACTGAAACAAAGTGGAGCAAAAATCTCTTCAACAAAAAACCCCGTCCCTATGAATCAGTAAGAGTAGGCCTTAGAACTCATGGTCGACAGCGCTCGTTGTAGTCCAATTTGCAAACAAATTAGCTACACTGCATTTTGCTATTTTGTCTTCAAGAGACAAATCCATGAAAATAAATTTTAAGATAAATGATAAGAAGAGGCCACTAAGCTATCAGTATACACAAAAGAGAGAAGCACAAGTACTTACGCATAAGTACTTGACAGATACACACGAATGCAGAGGACGACACAATCACGGAAGTGCGTGTTGTGATGTTTTGCTGTTTACAGCAGCTTCCTCGGGTGAAGAGACATGGCTGACTGCGGTGTGGCTGCTGATGTATCGATGCTGATGCACCTAGCGGCCAATGGTTGAACTTATATGAGGCGGGAGATTCTAAAGTGTCGCGTAGAAGAGGGTGTGTAGGGGTTTATTAGGAGATGCAAGTGAAATGGTTTTAGGAAGATGACTGACTGGGGATGTTATCTTATATTGAGATCTGGTGGTTGCCTGGATTTAGTGATATATTGATGAGCTAGTTCCCATCGTCTGAGTTCAGAGCTATTGCTTGTAGGTGGCAGAGCTCTCACCACTCTAGTGCTGTAGCATGAGTCAGTCCTTGTTATGATGGGCAGCAACTGTGGGTTGGTGTCTTTACCTGCTATGGCTTGTCTGGTGTCTGCTCTGTGGCCATTCATTCTCTGTCTCAGAGTGTTGGTGGTGAGGCCAATATATTCAGCATCACAGTGTGAACACTGTAGCTGGTAGATCAAGTTCTTGGTAGCACAATTGTAACTGCGAGACTGCTGTGGGTGTTCCAGGAGATCAAATAACACACACCAATCAAGTCTCAGTGAGCAAAAATTTGGAAAGAACGATAACACTTCAAATTTGTGAAACGTATTTTTAAAATGAACACAAAACTATTGTAAGTAACATAAAGTAAGGACTATATTATTATTTTGATGCCATTTATTTTCACAGAAAACCATTCCTTTTTTGCCTGGCAGTATTCTTTTGACATCACACTTAAAATTCTTCAACATTTCTTGTTCAATATTTTTTAATTTTTTCCTTACCTAGACTTACTTCCTTCTCATAGAAAATTTGGTTTGAAAACTAAATTCTGTACCAAAATTATCTCAACTTAAGGTGCATATGCTTGGAGATTATGATCACAGTAAGTCCTTAATTTACATTTTACTGTTTTACATAATTTTGGATTAACATCACTAATGTTTGAGCACCCATTTTTCAATTTAAGTAGCCACTGATTCAGAATAACATTGTTAATCTATTCATGCGTGTCATCGTTAAAATTCTTATGATCCAAAAAGGTTTGACTATAGTCTGTGGGTGGGTCCGACTCAATTCAAGTTGTTTCAATTTGCGTCTCCGTTTTCAGGAACTGAACCCCGACGTAAACGAGGACTTACTGTACATATAAGGTCAAGTTTATGAAGCCACAAGAAAGCTGAAGCTACAAAATTATCTTTTACATAAAGTCTCTAGTTCTCATAGTTTGAGATACTTGCCTTTACGTAAATTTTAATATTCTGAAAATATTGCGTCTGCCATGTTCAAAAATTACTGCAATCTTAAAATGAATACAGAAAAAAAAAATCTACATGAACTTTTATAAAGTGTCATACAACCTATTTATTCAAAACTGGATGTTAATATCTGTAATGAACTCAGTTATATAGTAAAAGCAGTTGGATGGAAGCTTGAATGTTGGTTCAGAGATTGGCACATATAGGCAAAGTGTTTGGTAGTAATGTGCCACAAAAGGCCAGGCAGACGGCACCTTGAGGCGAGACCATCCACTCTTCTACATTCTTCCAAAGATTACACTACAGTGTTTGTCAATCTGTGTTCACTCACTTAACATGTTCCACTCTCAGAGGCGTAGCCAGAAAAGAGGGGAAGAGGAGGAATAGATTGTGATAATATTATATCTCCCCTTCCCCCTCTCCTTTTGAAAAGAAAGAAATTCTGAGGAAACCCTCACACACTCATACTTTCAAAACTAATTTATTCCATGTCTGAGTGTATACATGTAGGGATATGGATATAGCACATTGCAACAAAAATATCCCCCATATCCCCTCCCCGATGGGGAAAAAATCCTCACTACGTCCCTGTCTACTCTTCACTAATATTTTTACCTCTACAAGAGAGTCTATAAAAGTACAGTCATGTATCAAAATGTTTATAAATGACTATAGCATTTATAAAATAAAGCTTCAGTATTTGGAGAGATACAAAATAAATACCTATCAAATTAAAATAAGAATTCTGGGCTGTGACCAAATGTTCAGATTACGAGAAAAAGAAAAAAAAATTGGAGTGCGAAAAAATAAAAAGATAGAAAATGAGATGCTGATAGTATGAAGAACTGACAAGAATCCTCAAAAATTGAAGTGAAGAAAGAGCTGAAGCAGATCATAACCATAAACACAGAAGACTCACTTCATCTCAGAGTCTTCTTCGGGAGAGCTTTCTCCTTCCAGGGCTGCATAACCTCTGTCCTTCTTATCTTTCTTATCCTTGCGCTTGCCAATCAACAGGTCTTTCTTCGAGAGCCTCTCGTGTCCGTCGTCACTGACTGCGAGGAAAAGCATTGTGCACATCAACCAAGACAGTATCAGACAAGGATCCAGGCAACGAGTCTAGAGGAAACAGGCGAGGGGAAGAGGGAAAGAAGAGCGTCGAGTCCACATGAACAGTACGGGAAACAGGAACTGAATGACGGAAAATAGCATCATTAAGAGCAGGCACATAAACATACATTTCATAGCTCTAGTACATTTCGCTTAAAAGTAAACTGACAGCATTGCATTTTATACACATTGTTTTTGAATAATTTTTATTTCAAGTATTGTTTTCTTGGAGGGTAGGAAAGTGGATCACCTCCACGACACCTCTCCCATATGTTCACACCTGAATATCACAGCGCCAACTAAGGATATACTGTTAATCCATGTCAATAAATATACGAAACAAGCAATACACAATCATGTTGGTGTCAGATTTTATAACATTTGCTAGTCTACAGTACCATTTGAGATGAAAATATTTTTGGGGAAGTTGTTAAATTAAATCTTTAACTGCAGCGTTCGACTAAAGTCAAGCGTGAAAATTATTGCTAAATTGAAACATGCAACTTTTGTAGAACAAGGAATAAAGTGACCTTGTAAACCCCGTGAATATGTTTTTCTTCTTTAAAATAAAAAAAAAAAACTGTAATTTAAAAACCCAATTTTTGAAAAATTATTTACGCTACCTGTATGTGTATAACTACCAATTTTTTCCCCGTACCAAAAGAGTTAAGATAGATATTTGTCTGATGCTTCTATAACTTGCTGAAGGCAAAAATACTTGGTAAGTGACACAGATAACACTAAAATAGGTATCAAGGACACGCCCTACTGCCGTCTTTATTGATACAGCACTGAACTGGTTTATGGTGTTTTCATAGTAGTCTTACTTTTTAAAATATCATTAATTTAAGTGGCAACCCTATAAAGAAAGGCATTAAAACAAATAAAAATTTTATGTATGAGTTTTATAAATTCAGCTCACTGAAAAAGAAAAAGCATATTTTTAGCCAAGTTTTGCATAATAAAAGAATGTGAGAGACACACTACTTGTTTGTTTAACATGCAACTTATGTTAAATACATACATGTCCTCAATACTGCAGATCTTTTTTATTTACATGCATACAGTTCAACAATCATTCACAGTGTGATCATCTGTAAATATAATACGTAGTGTGATCATCTGTAAATATAATACGTACTGACACCTGAAATTGAAAATACAGATCATATGAAGGAATTCATCTGCAATAAAATTTTACAACCACAGAGCTACTGTCATACTCTGTCAACAAACAGCTTCACAGAATTTTGCAACCCTTACAGTATAGAATACAAACACAGTAAAATGATCTAATAAAGAAATTTAATGGACAAATGCAAGCAAGCCCACAATTCAATGTATATTTGATTCATTGAGTAATTTAACAGCCAAGCTAACAAACTTAAAAAAGAATTCAAAGTAAAAAACTCACAGTCACTTTCATTGCTCTTCTTGCCTGATTCAGAGGCGTACAATCCTGGGAAGTCTTTCTCCACATCTGGGCTGTCAAACTGCATTTTCTTGGTGCCTGCCCCTCTACGACATACAAGCACATGGCTAAGTTAAGGTACATTGTGTTTTGGTACATACAGTAAGTGTTGATGTTGGGTTAGATTGGATACATTACAAAAAGTTGGTATAGGTTAGGTAAAATGGTAGGTTGAGTTACAGTATAGTAGGTTTATATAGGTCAGTGCTAGTTTTAAAAAAAATTGCATAAAATGGGTTTGGTCCAGTTAGTGCAAGCTAGAGTGAGGAAGTGCAGGTAAGTGTCAGCTAGTACAGTTCAGTGTGAGTTAGTGCAGTCCAGTGTGAGTTAGTGCAGTCCAGTGTGAGTTAGTGCAGTCCAGTGTGAGTTAGTGCAGTCCAGTGTGAGTTAGTGCAGTCCAAAGCAAGTTAGTGCAGCTCAGTGTGAGTTAGTGCAGTCCAGTATATGTTAGTGAAGTCCAGTGCAAGTTAGCACAGGCTAGTATGAGTTAGTGCAGGCTAGTGCAAGTTAGCACAGGTTAGCACAAGTCAGCACAGGTTAGCACAAGTCAGTGCAGGTTAGTGCAAGTTAGTGCAAGTCAGTGCAGGTTAGTGCAAGTCAGTGCAGGTCAGCGCAAGTTAGTGCAGGTCAGCGCAAGTCAGTGCAGGTTAGCGCAAGTCAGTGCAGGTTAGCGCAAGTCAGTGCAGGTTAGCGCAAGTCAGTGCAGGTTAGCGCAAGTCAGTGCAGGTTAGCGCAAGTCAGTGCAGGTTAGTGCAAGTCAGTGCATAATAGTGCAAGTCAGTGTAGGATAGTGTCAGTCCACAATAACGCATATCAGTACAAGTTAGTGATGTTAAAATGGGTAAGTTATGGGTATGTTACAGTAGGTTATGTTAAGTTAGGTCAGATTGAGTCAGGTTGGGTTAGGTTAGGTAACATTAACTCATTTCATTCAAACTTGGTGTAGTTACACCAGTGCAGTTGGTGTAGTGCAGTTACACAAGATTTTCATTACGTGCAAGTGCAATGGCAGCTTAAATGAAACAATTTTGACGAATTTTGTGCAGCATTCGTCCACTGTGTACAAAGATTTGTCAAAGGTATGGTTGATAGGTTAAGGTAGATAAGAGTAAGGTGAGGGTTCAGTTAATATAGGCTAGTTTATGTTAAGGTATGTATTTATGTAACAATAAGTTGGGAAGTTTGTGTAGGTTAGGTTAAAGCAGGGTAGTATTAGTTAAAATTAGCCCAAAGTTGGTTTAATCAACTTAATGATGAATAGTGCGTGTTTTTGTACAGACTAGCATTAGTTCTTGAAAACAGTGCAATTTAGTTTGGACTAGTGTAACATACTGCAGACTTGTGCTACTTGGTGCAGATTAGTGTTACTTGGTGCAGGTTAGTGTTACTTGGTGCAGATTGGTGCCACTTGGTGCATATTAGTGCAACTTGGAGATGATTAGCGCAACTTGGAGAAGATTAGCGCAACTTGGAGAAGATTAGCTCAACTTGGAGAAGATTAGTTCAACTTGGAGCAGATCAGTTCAACTTGGAGCAGATTAGTTCAGCTTTGTATAGATTATTGCAATTTGGTGCAGATTGTTGCAAATTAGTGCAGATTGTTGCAACTTAGCACAGACTAGTGCAAGACAGAACAAGCTAGTGCATGGTTGATTACATTAGTGTGAGCTAGTGTATGTTCAGGTAAGTATGGCATTAGTTAAATTTGGTCAGATTGGTGTTAGGAAAAGTTGACTGAGGTGTGTTTGGGTTAGGTGTATGTTATGGCATATTTCGCTGAACTGCTCTGGGTGCATACCCAAAGCGATCTGAAATCTGGCCGAGTGCACAAGTTGCGTGACTACTCACTAGTGCAAGTTAAGGCAGATAAGAGAAGGTTAGTTTAGTCTAGTGTTGGTAAGTTAAAGTAAGTTTTGGGGCAGTTAGTTTGGGGTCGGTTCGTTTGAGCTGAGGTAGGGTTCTGTAACGGTGAGTTGGGCTAGGTCGTGTTAGGTCAGGTTGGATGGAGTCATCAGGTTTGGTGAATTATAGCTGTGTTAGGTTGAGCTGAATTAAACTTGGGTGGGTTAGTTAAGTACTGGTTAGGTGGGGTTGGGTTCATTTGGCTTGAGTTGGGCTGTTAGGTTGAACTCAATACATTGGGTTGAGTGAACGTGTGTACTTTTATGTCTGTGTGTGTCACCCATAAAAATGTTTGTTCCATTGAAATGAATTACATCAGACATGGTACACATTTGGTACTTAGCCATCTTGCTACAAACTTGTCTACTGGTATATATCAAATACTTAAAGTCAATAAAGCAGGCATCCACCTGATTCCCTTAGTGAACTACCTTTACCATGTCCTCCTTCAGCCCACCCGGCTGCATTTCACATGAACAACACATCCTAAATACAAGTTGATAATTCATGTAAGCAGTTCCTCTCTTCACAACCTGAATTATAATAGGCATAATAATAAATAGACTACTTGCAATTGGGATGCCACACTGTGGCAAGATCACTCCTTCCTGCCCCTCTAGACACGGCTCCAAACACTTCCTTAAATTTCCAAGACTCCTCACAGTCCCCAAATCACACTGCAACCATTCCCCTCTCTCAGTGAACTTAGAAGCATAGGCCTACACTGTGTAACTTACTCTGCTCCGTTCCTCCACACCTTTTGAAATATTTTCTCCTTTCCATTTCATCCTATACACTCCTTAGGCAGAGTACTCACTTGCATACAGTTGTCTGCATAGAAAGAGACACCAGTATGCGGACTGTTTGAAGACTATCTGCGGACTGTCTACAGAGTGTGTGTGTGAACTTTCTACAGACGGTCCGCGTATGCATGTGTTTCCCGTTGAGAATGGAAAACGCAGACAATTGTATGTGAACGTAGGATTGAGATACTGCAACTACTTCTCCTTCAACCTTTATCACCAAATACATATTTTTTAAAAGTACGTACTAACATTGTAGGCTGGGAGTGATGAACATGTGTCTGTGGTGTTTTGTTATGTTGATTTTAGAAGAGACAAAAATGTTTGCACCATGTTGATCCTTCTCTCTCCTTTCTTTTACTGCTCTCTTTATAATAATAACAATAATAATAATAATAATTTAATAATAATAAGAAGAAGAAGTAATGACAACTGGAATTAATTATTCTTTCCACTTAGATTTTGGATGTTGTCACTAGGAGTTTACTTTAAAAGTTCTTTTATGCAATTATGTTGAAAGCAAAAAAAAAAAAAAAATACTGAAACCAGAAAAAAGTTACAATCATTTGTCACCGCGGTATCTTTAACATAACATACTAAACATGTACTGAATGTAACTTGCCATTTCCTCAAATATTACTAAAGAAACAGCTTTACAGATTCCCAATGATCACTACTGTATGACTTCTAAGTTTATGCGTAAGATGTCTGCCATGGAACTTCACCTTGCGGAGATGAAAAGTAGTCACGAAACTCGTCTCTCACACATTCTGCCTTTACGAAGGCCTCCTTGGCACTTGTTGTAACTGAAAAACACTTTTTGCCTACATGACCCTAAAATAACATTTCCTGTTTCTGGATCCTCGCAATCCATATTTCCTGGGGTTGTGCAACCAGTTACAGACTGTCTGAGGAAGTTATGCAAATACATGCATGCTAAAGTGACTGCTTCTATTTTATCAGTGTGCAATGCAATATGTGTTTGAAAAAATCGACACTTAGACGCAAATATTCGAACACATTCTCTACAATATGCCTAGCCCTGATAAATCTATAAATGAAAATACACATAGGGTTTTCGCAACCGAGCTATTGACCTTTGTGCATTTCATAACATTCTACGTCAGAGAAAAAGCATTGTCGACAACAATGACATAATTATAGAACTGATTTCTCTCTGCTAAGTAAAGGTCGCTAGTAGACCGCTTAGGTTTGTAATTCATCAGGTCATTGTACAGGCTTGTCGAAGAGAAAACTTTCTATCATTCAGTCTTCCTCGACAGCCTACATCTTCATACAGTATTTTATAATTTCCGTCCACCAAAAACATTAAAATAATACTGTGGCAGCCTTTGTGATTGAAGCTCAACCTTCAACTGTCAGCTTAGGCCCTAATTCGTATGTTTTCCATCCAAACTTCCAATGCAGCGTGGGAAGATCTGTGTTTTGGAATAACATACCTCCTTGGAACTTGGTCTCTGAAAAAGAATTTAGCGAATTATATATCCTAAGTTTTATTAACTCTTTCGCTGCAGGATAAAAAATTTTATGTCAAGAAAGTGTAAAAAAATTTGTAAAAAAAATCTGTTTTTTTTTTTTGTAAATAGTTTATTTTTGATTAATTTTAAGCGAGAAAACCATACACATAGTGTTTACAGAGTCATTTAATTTGTTGTTAGACTAAAGTCGAATGTCGCAGTTAAGCAATATTTTGTATATTTGACTATAGTCTCGTGTAAATAATTATCAAGAGTCCTGTAATACCCTAAATTATATTTTTACACGAGACTTTGCGGCAGTTTCTGTCTGTATTACAAATTTAAACAGTATGTCCAATTTCAGGCACCGTCCCCTGATCACAAACCAGAGGATCGAGACAGAGGTAACATAGACGTGACAATCACCAAATAACTAGCACAAATACCTGCCACAGCCACTGCGTTTGCCATTACTGCGCGCCAAATCTAAACTAAGTGTGGATTCAGAGCATTTGCATGTGGCATACAGCTATCTGCAGCAGGTGTATGCAAGTGAAGACTAGGGCTTAGTTAGGCGACAATGTAACCTTCCTCATCCTCACTCTTCATTCACAACTCCGTACATCCTGGCCAGTCTTTCATCTCTCTATCTGTCCTTCAATGTACCTACAACATCCTATTTACTTCATCATTTTTATGGTCTTGGTGGGGCTTGGTGAGGGTAAGGGAGAGGAATTTATTTCAGAAGGCGAGGGAAGTTTGAAATTTTAGGATAGGTTTGGGAAGCGATTGGGAAGACGGTTAGACCTTGCCACAGGGCGGTCGCCCAATTGCAAGTGAATTATTACTTTACTTTACCATCCTACTCTCCATTCTGCCCCTGCATTCTCCGCCTACTCTTCATCAAATTCGCTGCACTTATTTACACCTTTCTTAGATCCTGCACCTCAACATCTACATGTGGTTCCTACTCTCTGACCGCATATTCAAACATTGGCTGCAACAGCATGAAATGATGACTTTTCCTTCACCTCACAGCTGACTCTTCAGTGCCCTTCCCAGCATACCTACCCAATGCTTTTCTCCCCTTCTTAACTGCTCTCTCTACCTGTTTTATTCACTTAAGATCACTTTGCAGCAACTCCTAGGTGCTAATATTGTGTAGTTTCTTGTGTGTCTTGCCTAACCAACAGCTCTACTCGTCCCTTTCTCGACACCAGTCACTTCACTATTAACTGGTATTCGACGTAGGACTCTTGGTATGTAACTGAAAGGCCTACAATAATGCTAAAACTTTAATATACTTTAGGACGGAATATTTAGCGGTCACGCAACAACTGACAAACCAAATATAATACCTGTTGTGCTTCATTGACGTCTGAGACTGTCACTTTTCTACGGGCTAGCTTACAATCATTCGAAAAGATTCCTTCCACTTTTCTTCATTAGAAAATCTCTCGATTCGTGTACGTCGGCACAGTGACTTTATTTACATTTTACAATCGGCTAGCCTGACAGGTGATTTCCTTAGATTAAATTAATTTATTGACCATTTATTGACACCTTTATGTGTGCAAAAAGTCATAGATAAAATCCACTTTTGTGCAGAATATCGCCTACCATTTTGATAGTTACGCAGAAATTAGACATTGTAGTGGCCACTTATTCGTAAAACAACGATCTAACTCAACAGATTTTATCATTCCTGCGCAACAAAAATCATAACCAACCCATGACTTTTAAGTTTGTTTGTAATTTAACTGGAAAGTAATATTTTAACTATCGATACGAGTACTCTTTTCCGAGTTGTCAATATTTTTTTTTTTCGATTAGTTGTGAACTCCGTAGTCTATGGTTGTGGCTGTAGTAAACAAACATCAAGAAAGATAATAATTTATACCTCGCATCAAACCAAAATAAATCTAATGCGTTATGACAACTATTACAAGACTGAGAAGGGCATGGCTGTTTGGTCGTCATCGCCCGCCAACTCTGGCCCTTCTCAAGCGGTCTGGCATGGCTGTTGTTGCGTCGGGGTAGGTTATGACGTTCTTGCTACTTGCGATTAGTCGTTACCTGTTGCACATTTGAGATGTGATGTGGGATGGTCCAAAGGGGGGAGGGGGGGCGAACGCCCCCCCTCCCTGGATTTGGAATTTTTGTGAATAAATATATTTTTTGTATTTTTAAATGTAAATAATGCTAACTTAAGGACATAAAACTGAAGTTTTATTATTTAAGTATCTAATTTATACATGCTTAATTAATAAATAAGATGCAACAAGGTCACTATCGTCAGAAAACAAAATCTTGCCCCCTCCTGGAAAAACCTGAAATGACGCCCCTGGTCACTCCAAACATGTGTAGAACGTAGTTAAGGCTTTGGGAAGACTGCTGAAGGGATTCGGTTTTGAGGTTAAAACCTACAGCACCATGATCAGACCAAAGCTTAATGTGGGACTTGTATGTAGGGGTAGGGATGCAGGAGCTGGAGAAGGTTGAGAAAATGGCAACCTTATGGGTTGCGGGTAGGTTTAGAGAACAGGGTAAGTCTTATTCAAGGCCATCTCTAATGCTGAAGAAGATAGTCTGGTCAGTGTGTATGAGTGTGATTTTTTTTATTTATTTATATTTACGTTCTATGGATCCCATGCCAGCTAACAAATTTCTGGGAATATGGAACAAGTCATATTTCAATACATACAAGTATAAAATGATGTACACATTAAAATATGTCACACAAACATTAATACAAGATGAGTGTAGGAGGTGTTAGATAGTTGACGTTAAGACTAAGGGGCTGTGTACAGGGAGAGACATCAGTGTTTCAATACAGGGGAAGCAGAGGAGGACGATGCAGAAAGGCAGTGCACATGCTAGTGACAACAGTGAGGGAGTGTAATGTGAGAATAGTTGATAACAGGAAGGTATTGAAACAGGAAAAGGATGGGGCAATATGGGTGTCTGAGAAGTAAGCAACTTGCAAGAGAATATTATTAGTCTATGTCTTATTTACTGCACATGCAGCTCTGACATATGCACTTCACGGGCTATCTTCCTTGCTGGCACTCAAGACTACTCGGTTAACTTCTGTCAATCAGTCTGGGGTGTTTAGAACATCTCAGATAAGACTTGTACAGCATAGTTATACATGCACTTCTTATCAACTGAGTGAGATAGAGCAGCACAAGTATTCAGACGATACTAATAAACAGAGAGAGATAGAGCAGCATTATACATGCAATTCTTATCAGCTGAGCGAGATAGAGCAACACAATAATAAATATATACAATTATTGTACATACACTTTGTATCAACTGCATGAGCTAGAGCAGCACAATTATACGTTCACTTTGTATCAACTGAGTGAGATAGAGCAGCACAACTATACATGTACTTTTTATCAACTCAGTGAAATAGAGCAGCGCAACCATACACACTTCTTATCAACCGAGCGAGATAGTTGTAATTGGCGTATTGTTTCTGACCTTTGTGTATGATTGTATTATCTGACAAGTTCCATTGCATGTAAATGTTCAAAGGAATGATGAATAAATCAAAATGAACTGGATTTAGTTGCTTGCACGTACTCCATTGCAATGGAGTATGTCCAAGCAACTAAATCCATTCATGCACTCCCATTGCACAGTTCTTTCAAAGATCAGAGATAGTGGTAAATACTTGCCTTGAAATGAACCTGGGATTCAATTCCTGTGCTGCCATCCAGATTTTGATTTTCCGAGGTATGGGAGAACACCCAGGATTCAAATTGTTAAGGAAATTTCTTGTTAAAAAAATCTGAGAAGCAGAAAAGGCCCAATTGCTTAAATCTAGGAATCTGTATACTGGACAAATTTCCTAACCTTCTTTGCCTAGAAATGTGTACAAATAAAATCACATAACTAAGTTATTTTTAAAATTTAAAATTTTTTTAGTAGGCAATGCAAATAACCCATCTACTGTACTACTGTTGCAGTGGCGTATGTCCGCACTAGTACAGTACACTATTCTGTCCGATTGCAAGAAACATTCAAAAACAAACAAAATAACCAGTGGTCCAGAAGCCGAAAATCATTATTCCTTGATTCGGAAGTGGGTTATTCCCCAATTCGGCAGAACTGTTATCCGCGTTAATGTCAAACAACGTACAGCTAATTGGGAAACATATGTAATTCAAAAATAGTCCATTTGCTAATACAAAAAATTTAAAAAATAAATTAATTATATTTTTATTAGTCACTAAACACCGAATTGACGTACGGTTTTACCCACATATACTGTATTTACTCGTCTATAACACACATTTTTCCCAAAACGGACCAATATGTCTGGGTTACATGTTAAACACAAGAAATGATTTTGAAAACCCCGTTAATCCAGTCTTGCGCGATATAGTTATTTCATTCTTGGGCACTAGAATTGACATTCATATGTTCCAAAAAAGTATTTTTTTACAATTTTCTACAACGTTAAGCGCATAGAATGCCACACGGAAAATCGCAAACCGGTTAATCCGTGCATGGATAGTTGGTGCTTTACTGTATATTTAAAAAAAAACAGCACTTTTTGTATGAAACCAAAAGAAAAACGTAAGTTTTTAAGTCCTTTCAATTAACTAAATTATTAAAGTTAAAAAGTATATACATATTTTTTTATTTAAAACATATATTTTTGGATCACAATACGATAAACTCCCGATTATCCGTGCGCCTCTCTGTTTATGTAACACTATAACAAAAAAAAATAGTTTTGGAACGCACGAATGTCAACTCTGGCGCTCAAATCTGGAATTACAATATCGCGCAAGAATGGATTGACGAGATTTGAACATCACATTTTATTATTTTTAATATGTACACCAGACTTTTTTATTCTGCTGAAAGTGCGCTGCTGTAAATGGCAATTCTTCTCAGAAATAGCACGGGAAGAAAAAAAAATTGTTAGGTTAAAATCAAAGACATTGTCAGGGCAACCAACTGCTTCATAAGAAAGTGCAGAGTCCTTAGATAGCTGTGTACTAGAGAAAGAATCGATATATTCAAATATTATTTTACCGCCCATTTTAAAGTTGATTTTCCAAATCCCGGCAGTTCTCCCTTATTGCTTCTGTCATTTCACGCAAGGTGCAATTTTTTAACGAAGGAAACATTGTAAATCCGGTATTGGAGGTTTATAAGATGATAGAAACTGTGAGGACATATATTGTAGCAAAATGTAAAATTATTTCCAAAATTGCTCTCAGATGTTAAATTGCATTGTCATGGACTTATGAGGGTTTTTTTAGAGCTATATTTTCATGTGGACCGTAGCAAACATTTGGTACTTAAGAATGTAATAAAATATTGGATTTGTGTTGTCTCTCACCCATAAAATGAGATTAAAATTAAATATCACCTTGAAAAATGGCTTGATGGTTGTCTGCTTGTGTATAGGTTGGCATGGCTGTCATACGAAGTGTATGACACGTACACAGCATTGAGTAACATCGTTCACTCGGAAGTTGTGGAGCTCGAGGCAAAGAGAAGCAACTACATATTCATCAAGGACCCAGCCTTCAGCGAGTTGTTTGGTATTTTTATCTGTTAATTCTTTACAGATGTACAGTTATGCCATAAGGTGGTTTGCACAAATACAAGTAGGCCCTACACTGCAGTTACATCCATTTTACATCAATACTATACTCTGTTTCATATGAGTTTGGATAAATTTGACAACTTATGGGCAATAATTTTTAATATTTTGTGATTTGTTGAACAATTCAAGACATTTTTAGTTCTAAAATTAACCTCGGATGTCCATTTCAGCATTTGTAGGTCTACTGCAAAGTTTGTCTTAAGTAGTGCCATAAATCAAAATATTACAAATTATTGCCCATAAGTTGCTGTCAAATGTATCTAAACTTAAATGAAATGAAGTATATGTATGTACTGTGATAACCTTAATAAACCGCTTACATGTTTAAGTAAAAAAAAGTAGATACCGTGCACGATTACGGTTCTAACATTTTTGGAAAAATTGGTGAAAGGAAAAAACCAGAAATAAGTCAGTTTTTTTTCCCCCCTCAAATTTACTGGAAAATGGGTACAAATTCTTTAAATTCATTGTGAAATTATACTAAACCTGTGGTGGCTAAATAATATATAGTAACTTATATAAAGTCAATAAAATAAGGAGAAAAGCGGAGAATTAGCCTGTCTGATTCATTCTAATTGTTTACTTGCTAGCAAGGCGTCATTTGGGGGTTCAGGGGGGGGGGGGGCAAATACCCCCTCCCCCTGAATTTAGAATTTTAAGTGTATAAAATAAATTTTTTGTATTTTGTTATTTAAATATGCTAACTTAAGCACATAAAACAGAAGTTTTATTATTAAAGTTTCTAATTTATACATGCTTAATTAATAAAAAAGATGCAACAAGGTCACTGTCATTAAAAAAAATCCCCCCCCCCCCAAGAAAAACCTGAAATGACGCCCCTGTAGGAATGTAGAAATATATCATAGAATTGGAAGTGTCACAAGAAGAAAACTGCCAATCTTTAAGTTGACAGATCTAAAACAACCGCAAAGTTCGCCATCTAGCCAGTTGATGTAAGCAGCAAGATAATTAATAATTATCTTAGTGCGTTACGTGTGAATTTGAACTGCAAAGAATTTTTTGTTGTAATTGAAACTGTTTTCCTGGCAGAGACTGTAAGTTGGGAATGAATGAGTATGATAACTAACTTATTTCGGGTTAGTTCATGTGCATATTGTTTATTTTTCTGTACCAAGTTTTATGTTACATTTACTGGCTATTTTATTTTCGTAGTAGGGTACTGAGTGTATTGGCAGATAGGCCCAAATGTAAAAACATATACCATCTAGATTTGTAATTCAGAAACTGTATGACCATTTTTTTTCCCCTGTAATTTTTCACCTTGGTGAAAAATTCCAATTTTTCTTATTTTCACATCAAAGGAAGAAAACCAATTTTTCACTGTTTTTCCCCCAATTTTCCATTTTTTGTCCTAAGCTTCAGACCCCTGTACACGATACATTCAAACTGCAGTATAGACATTATTATAAATATTGCATAACTGTACATGTATTCCCACAATGAGTCTAACATACATTTTGGTAGTCTCTAAGTCTCACAAAAAAACTCTGTGACTCCTAGTCCCAAGCATAGTTGCTCTGAAACTAACCTGCTGTAAACTGCAGGTAGTACGGCTCCTGGAACGGCAACCATGTCATACATAGTTCTCGACTCTCGGATAACTTGTGCTGCAGACAAATTTAATATTGTGATGTCTGAGATAACTTATTTGTAAAATGTTTACATAGACATCTACTTTTTGAACAGAATCGTAGTCATTGTGTGGAGTATGCATCATTCCTATTTTTCAAGTTTGTTTCAAAAAAGAAAAGTGAAGGTTGAATTTGACATTTTGAAAATGTTAATCCTTGTATTGTTATCAAATTTGCATGTTTTAAATATAGATTTGCCACTCCAGATGATATTATTATCAGTTAAGATTTTAATTATTTGATTTTTTAAATCCTTTTTTTGATCACAATATGTTTTGCGGCAGCACATTTTTCAAGTGAAGTAAGCATCCTGAAGCCCTAGTCATTTGTTTCGCAGCCAATTTGTAGGTATTGTGAAGCAACATCAGTACACTGTTATGTTACAATACTGGACTGCTGTGACAGAAATGCCACTTGGCTATTAATTTCTGTTGCGATGAAGCATTTTGATGAAAGCTCTTTTTCAGCTTGTCAATAAAATATCCACTTTAGTTATGTTCCTCTTTAGTCTTTAGGCAGGGTCACCAAGGATGATCGAAGACCAGGGTGATTGTTGGAACAGCAATAACAATACATGTTTATTATACATTTTGTTTTGCAGCTCAGGAGAGATGATGTTCGGAAATCTTCATGAATGTGCAGTAAGGTTTAAGGTGGCCGTCAAGAGTTGTGCAGAGCTTCAGCTATTACTAGATTACTCAAAAACTGCTCGACACGCATGGTTTATTTCTACTCAGGAATACCATTCAAAGAACGTCACACCCGTGTGTATTCTCTTCAGGTTCTCCACTACTCATCAAAGTGTATTTTCTAGTGGCAGAAAATGGTGAAAATAGGTGTTTTTGCAGTCCTTTTTAAGTATGAAAACTATGGTGCATAATCTTTAAAATTGTATGTGCTTGCACAGTACACCTTTACCTTTATAATGTTAACTTATAAAATGCTAGTGTCATCGCTGAATGTTTCATGGATGCAAATTGTCAGCGAGAAGACTACAGGCCCGTCTAATGACTTGCGGCTTAAGGCTAGGTTGAGGTGAGGGAGCACATGCTGTGTCGTCCTTATCACTTCCAAGCTTCTAGGACTCAAACGCACAAAACATGTCCACCCAGGCAACCACTTTAATGTTGCCTACTGATATATCTGGTTTGTATCTCTTGTTTCCTCTGCCCTTGCATTCTATCACAGGTCCATTCCCATCTCATCTCATTCTTTCACTCATTCTCTGTACTGGCTGAATGATGGACATGTAGCTAGCACACATCAAATGCTGCTACATGCCAAGCGTGGAACTAGCCCATCTCATTATTGTTACTGTGGAAATTATTTTACTGGTGGAAAATGTACAAAATGTGTCCAGCGTGAGTGAGAAGCATCTCCAAGATCGGAATGAGTTTGATTGCAGCGTAACCTTCACTTCAGTTGAACATGTTGGAAGTAAACAAGTTTTAGCTCGTGTGTAGCTGCTGCCTGAGATAAGTCATTCGCCTGCTCGACTCTCTGTATTGTGACTACAATAGAACGTGATGGCGATGTATATCAATATTGCAAATGTCTACTCCTATATGCTTCGAAAGTTGCTCTACTAGCTCATCAGGGTTTTATTTTTTATTCTCTGCTATAACAAATATACAATCGTTGTTCTTTAAATTTTACTTTTTATTTTAAACTAACTGGCTCAGCATGTGTTGGAGTACCCATTAAATTTTTTGGGTACCCTATTCTGTCTCTCTTCCTTGTTTTGCATCCATGCCCCCTCCCTTTTAAAATTTTTTATTTGAAGATATCTTCACATGCACAAAAACTCACTAAAGTTTTTTTTGCTAAATTTTTTGGGTTCTGCATTCTGCCCTCATCCCCATTTTGTCTTCCTTCCCAAAAAAAAAAAAAAAATAAATAAAACAACTTTTTCTGTGAAAAATCTTTGCGGTTGCATGTTCAACTCACCAAATTTGCATTTCAGCTGGATGAATGGTATAGGAGTGCATACATTACAAACAAACATGCAGGCAGAGATTTATTCATTTTTACATGTATTTATGTACTATGAAATAATATTGACTGTCTCGTGTAAGAGTTCTAGTTTTTGACAGTCACTTGAACAACACCTTAGGCGAATAATTACGTATGTTTTGGTACACGGGGCAGTTTGTCGGTCAGCTGGCTGTGTTTGTGCAGGAACAACCTGTCGCAGAAGAAAACACTATTTACATAGAAAATCTTGTATACAGAACTGCAAATGTAACCAAAATAAACCTAGGACTCTTACGTGAGAGTGTCTGTATGTTACCAGGGGTTCTCAAACTTTTTGACACTGCACCATTTGTAACATATCGTCACTTTATTTTTAATCTTATAAAATTATGTATTTTTAAGTAATTTATATTCACTATGATTATTTTCTACCTTTGCAAATATAAAATTAAAATATCAGTTTAGAAACATCTGTTTTTGAATTCATAATACGCACCAACTGAAAAGTTTCTAACAACTCAGTTTTATGACACCCTAGGGTTGTCACAACACACAATTTGTGAACTCCCAATCAAAATGGTGTCCTGTGAAAATGCAAAGTTGTATGTGCTTGAAATTTTTAAAACACTACACCGTAGGAAAAGAGCTAAGTGGAATTACAGAATTTTGTAAAAAAAGGAGGATCATTTTGCATAAATTTTTACTTGATAGTATATTGTTGTGTTAAAAAGTGCCTAAAAAATGACATAGTTATTGTAAAACATGTTTTCAGGATAACTGGAATGAGCACAACATTAAGATTCTATTTTAGTTAAGTTTTTATTTTTATATGCATTTGGTTTTTAGCTTACAGGCTTATGTGTGTCAATTTCAGAAATACATGTTTAGGATTCATTGATTACCAGAAAATTACAGAGCATGATTAATTAAAAAGTGAGATGTATACAGTCACTGCTTAGATTTTAGCTTGTTGTGTTTTGGCATTAAAATACCTACCTTCATTATTATAAAGCACCAAGGGACCAGTGCTGTGTGATTTGGCATAGTCGAGTTGACATCAGCATCTTGCACATATGTTAACAGTCTGCTCAGTACAAACTATTAGAGTGGAATTGATAAGCCTATATAATATAAGAAGAAACTTTTTCACCCTCTTCAGCTATATTGTGTTACGTGTGGCTGGTTACATTTTCACAGAGAGGTTAGAGGAGTCGGACAGAGCCCGAGAGAAGGCCAGTGCGTTCTGGTCGCGGCTGCCATCTCCTGTCGGTTGGGTCAAGTGGTGGAGGAAGACGCTGGCTTGGCGCTTGCTGTCTGTAGCGCAGACGGGCAGTCAGCGTGAGCGGAGGCGAGCTGTCCTCTCTCTCGCACAGCTTGGTCATCTCACAGGTAACTGCTAACATTAACGTACCCTGACCTTGAGCAGGATGGGTACTCATTTGATCAAGTTAACTCAACTGAGAGAGAGTAAACTTCAGTTGAGTTACTGATTGATCGAGTCTAGTTAGAGGTTTAGGCGTACTATTAACTGGTTAACAGAATGACGTTCTGTAAACACTTAAGATGTGATAGTAGGATATTAAAGTTTAACACTGAAAACATTTTTAAAAAATTTTATTAGTTTTATTAAAATATAAGAAGAAACTACAGGTCATTGTGCTTATATTATAGAATCCTGATTTTACAAGACAGCGATTTTATGAGACAGTGATTGTAAGAGGTAATTCTCTGGCAACATGAGGCCTAACCTCCATTTTATGAGCTGGCTTTTACAAGGCAGCGATTTTACAAGGTCACTCATGGGCACTGTGAGGCTTCGCAATATCGGGATTCTACTTTCTACTGTAGCTAAAAATACTAATTCAAATTTGTGTGAATTTGAAAGTCTATATAGTAAAACCAAAAAAGGGCAACACTACATATTCTTTTTGCCAACTTTATGAGCAAACGGAGTGTTGTTGTAGGCCTAATTTGTTTCTGGTGAACTCTGCATATTAATTTTGTAACTTTGATTTTTATGTAAAAGAGTATGTTGTTAAAGTATTGTGGCAAATTTTTTTTTTATGAAAAAAATGGCAAAACCTATTTTCCAAGCATTTTTTTTGTGCTCGTGTTCAAGGGCCTTGACATTTTAATAATCATTTTCAGCATTAACTTATGGACTACACAAGTCTAAGATAAATTTTTGTTGATGGCACGGTCCACACTTTGTAGAGAGTACCATTGTTTAAAGTATAGAAAGTAACAAAGAGAATGAACGCAAACTAACTGTTATTGAGTGTACAGTGCAAGGTACATGTAAACTAGGAGTTGTTACATATGAAGTGGAGCTGATAGCAGTGTGTGTTGTTTCCGTACAGACAGTGACTATAAACATTTGGCTCAGGCTTGTGATGCCCGGACTGCTGTCGGCCTGGCGCGCACCCCGGGTGTAGACCTGCGCTTCTTTCTGCCGCCACCGTATACCTGCCTCAACCCCTCCAAGCAGGTCAGTGATGAGAGTGTGTACTTCACTTAATACCATTTACATTTTACGTTTTGTGAGCTTGACTAGGAAAGCTTTTAAATTACCTACCTATGTTGCTGTTGAATTGCGTTTGAGAGGGTCAGAATACATGTTTTTGTATGGAACAGCAATGCCTACATGTTTCCAATGCTCAAATCTACAAAAACAAAGCAGTTTCAATGGAGAATTGTTGGTACTTTACTTTTTAAGAAATTTACATGCAAAAAAATTAATTTCAGATCCCTCTAACTCAACTAATAATGGCTTTTTATACAGTTATATAAGAAAATCGAACTATTTGATTATCATGAAAGCACCTAAGAATCCTTCAGTGAACTTTTTGGTAGCTTTTGGTTTGGTGCACAGTTTCTGTACGCCAGACTTGAGAAGATAAGTGTATCTGTTTGCAGGAACTCATAGAGTGGATGCGTCTTTTATTGTTGACCCTGGAGTCGCAGAATGAACATCCGTGTGTGGAATATTTCCTCTCGAAGGCATTCCCAGAGATGCAGGTATGTTGCTGATTGGTCTCGTGTATGTGGTCATTTGAAAAGGTGTTCTGTGATTAAACCCCACACACACACTCTGACACTTTTTTGTGGAATTTCACAAAGAAATTTTGTGTGTGTGTGTGTGTGTGTGTGTGTGTGTGTGTGTGTGTGTGTGTGTGTGTGAGGGGGAGGGGGTAGGTAGAGAGAGAGAGATTGAGAAGTAACGTATGTTGCTTGTTTTAACTCGGTGCCTCATTAGAAAGAACCTTGAACTGTTATTGTTTCCAATGGCGATGTAGTGACTGCAGTTCTATATTATACATATCTTCCAGCACAATGATCTGAGTTTGATTTCCAGTGGACAAGCGTCAAGAGTCTATGTAGTCTATCATTACCGAGTGCACCAGAATAATGGAAAAAAGTTGTCTATTTACAGTATTGTATGTGTAAATGGTTAATTGTACTTTAATATTGAAATAATTAACTAACCGTAGTTGGTTTACATTATGTAGTAACATATTTTATCCATCAAAATGTTTGCCTATTATCCATACTCTGCCATTGAGCTGTAATTAAAATCCAATTTGCTACCCCTGTTCAATTTCTTCGGGGAATTTTCACTGCCACATTAAAAGCTTGTTGATTTATAAAATATCGTTCATCATCATTTATTCATCTAAAAGACTGTGGTTTACATTTTGGTATTGAATATGTCATATAATATAATAACTGGTACAGTATTATGTAAAATATAAATATAAGATATGTATTCATTTTCCAGGCCAAGACAGCAGTGCAACCTCTTTATAATGATGTCTAATATATACTTAAACACATACTAATTGCAAGAATATGAACACCTAGCATAAGTAATCCTAGTCTAAAAGTTTTAAAGTTATTAAGGTAAGGTAAATATTAAGAATAGGCATTCATAAAAAATATCACAAAACTGCAGAAATGTAATATTTAACACATAAGTGTACAATGTAACAGTAATTAGCTGTCTGTATTAATAATAAACCCTACATTCCAAAAACTCAATAACGGGACGCTCTATGAAGACCAAGAAGATTGTGGAGATAAGATATGTAAAAAGAGTAAAATAACAGAAAACAAAAAAATATGTAGATGCAATGTAACAAAACTAAGAGAAATAATTAGAACAAACGACTTAAAATATTTTTATTTGTCATTACTCAACAAAGTTCTCGGAATATAGTGTCAATTATTATTTGCGACCAATTTTCTTGTTGTGTTGTGAGTTGTAACATGACTGAGAGGTATGATGGAGTGTGTCATCAGCACAGGCACCTGCCTCTGGACATGGAAGTGTCGCTGGACGTACGTCAGCAGCAACACCTGACGGAAGACAAGCTACTGTTGTCCTGCGTGGAGAACCTGCGACATCACTGTTCCATCGCCAAGAATGCCAAAGGTGAGGCCGCCGAGACACTCTGGCTTGTCTGTAGTTACGTCTGTCATCCACCGAGCCAGGTATTGCCGGGGTGAAACACTCGGTTCTCGTTCTGGAGGCCACAGATTCTGTTCCTCATCTGGCCATGCTGTTAGCAGTTTCCCATGATTCGAGAAATGGAAGCACCCAATAAGTAAATTTATAACTTTATAAATAAAATTTCAGTATTGTGTGTTTTGAAGCTTTCTTTGTAGTGGGTCTAACCATGGATGAAATGGAAGGGTCAAGAAATACATGCAAGGTTTGTAGCTACCAATTTCCCCCCACCCTGAGCGTACTGGTGCAGTGTGATGTGTACCATGTGTGTGACAAGGGAGGGTAACAGGCTGGGGGAGATGTTGATGTAGTTAGCCGACTTAAACAACTGCGCTGCTCTGCTGTCCCATTTAATTAGCATCATGAACAGTAAACTGAGTACAGTAATTGATTATCTGACCACGGCCAATCCATGCATATTTTGCCAGATGTCTTGCATTATATTTACTATTCTCAGGGTTGTGTTCTATCCACTAAGTCATTCATAATGTAAACAACTTGCTGGGTGGCTAGACCCAGTCAAGAAATAGCTAGGTGGCACCCTATATTGTTACGTATCCAGCCGGCATTCACATTTTTAATCCTATATATTAGGGACTGCGACGACCATGTGCTCAGACCACTCACTTCCTGCCAAGGTGATCCAGGTTCGATCCTCGGCTGGGTTGGTCCTCTGATTTTTACACGTGGGAATCATCATGCCGGACAATGTTGCTGGTCGGTGGGTTTTCTCTGGGATCTCCCACTTTCCCGCCTTCTCATGCCAGCTTCTCTTTATTGTAGAGTCTTGTTACGTGTCACCGTGGTGTGATATGCTTAACCTTGGATATCTTCTTCGTATGAAATATATATACTACTGTATGTATATATTTATTTTTTATTTAACTATTTGTTTACTTATTTTTTTATATGTAAATATTTTATGCTTTATATTCAAAATTTTTTAAGAAACTTTAGGTTTATCACGTTTTGTTTGAAATAGTTATCTTTAAAATTGGTCCACTGAGTATTACGTAATAAATGTTAACATTGCTTTTAATTTTAAACTGTGTGCAAGCTAGAAAGGCTGTGAGAGCTGTCGTGTATGTCAGTCAGCTTGGCGTGTAGCGTATGAGGACTGCAGGAGTGTGATGTCTGCTGTAGAGCTGGTGACAGTGGGGGCTCTACCCCTGCTCATGGCTGTGTACAGACACTGTCGTCACAGTCTCGACATGAAGGTGATGCTGTGCAAGATACTGTCCTACCTCTCCACACTCGACGACGTCCTGGACGACATATACATGTCAGGTAGGTGACGGACAGTATTACCATATTCACAGTTTGTGCTGTTGGTGATCATCTCGACACAGAGTCATGGTCAAAGTAATTGTGGTGATTTTAAAAATATTTTTTTTACGCAACATAATTTTTAAAGAATTTCTACATTGTTTTGCTGTAAATATATGGGCTTTCTAGGTAGGACATTAATAATGTGTAAGGAGTGGGGGCCATTGCAACCAATTGGTCAATCCACTCGCCTCTCACCTAGTCTATCTAAATTCGATTCCCGGCAGGGTTGCACCCTGAATTTTCACATGTGGGAATCGTATGGGACAGTGCTGCTGGTCGGCGGATTGCCCTTGCCCTATCGTTCTGGTGCCTCTCCGTTGTAGAGCCTCATCTCATGTCATCCTCCGGGGCAAGCAGGCACACAGTCGTGAACGACAGTATGAGGTGTGATGCCCTGGCTGTCAGAAACCCCCGTCATACAATATTATCTGTGAGTAGATGCAGGATGAGACATTAGAGTGAAACTAAGGCATAACGTAACAGTGGAGAAGCTGGAGTGTCTTGAGGTAATGCATGCACCTATGGCTGCGTCTGCTATGTTTCTCACATGTGAAAGTTGCGAGTGGTCTTTCCACAAACCAAGCCCACATCAGCAGGTTGGAGACAAGTGGTCTGACCAGAATTCTTTTTGCAGTCAATTTGTATCCATCCTCGTATATGGACATATCAGTACCACTCCTGTGAGAATTATTGTTAAATACAGTGTTGATACTTAATAGTGCTGTATTTACATGAAATAGGAAGTCACAATTCGGCATAAATTTAGATCTAAAACAGATATTTGAACTCTACTGTGAATAGCTAAATGATTATAGTCCAGTATTTCCAGGTGTTAGAAATAGTTTAAAAAATTGTTTGCCATGTTTGTTGAACAATGGCTGTGTTATTTTAAAATACTTACACTTAAATATGCAGCTAATCTCAGAGATTTGTTTGTGAAGAATATTTCACCATAAAACATTGTCGTTTAGTGTACAGCATGTGTGTATGCGTGCAGGTTGGGTGGGTGTGCTGGCTGAGTGCGCACAGAGCCCCGTCATGCGACTGTCTGCTCCTGCGGTGCGAGCCCTGGTGAACCTGGACAAGGATGAGCTAGTGTCGGCGAAGTACCACCCTCACGTGTACCTGCTACACCCCGCTCACAGGCAGGACATCCCTGTCTCTGCGGACGTGGTGTTTGTACATGGCCTGCTGGGTAGTGTGTACGTCACCTGGCGCCAGCGTGACACCTCTGTCTCTCCCGGTAAGTCCTCTCAGAGTCACATTGCCTTCCCCTTACTAAAATGTCTCATTGATATAAAGTTTTTCTGGCAATTTTATAAAACTGGAATGGATTGTAGTTACAGTAGAACCTCGATTTTACGAGTACGTACTGTATTTTACGAGACAGCAATTTTATAATGTCATTTCCTGGCACTGTTTGGTCTTACCCCCATTTTATGAGTACTGGATTTTATGACACAGCGATTTTACGAGGTCATTTTAGGCATCATGAGACCTCGTAAAATCGGGTTTCCGCTGTATATTTCTAAACACTTTACTTGTGGTCCATATAAATGATTGGCTGAGCGTAGTTAGGGGTCAAGCTACAAATCACAAAATGTTGTTGATGAAGTCACCTATATTGTCCAGTCCAAACACTGTTAAAATTTTTATAGTTTTGTTTTGTAGAAAATCTGTAATTGGCTATTAGTACATATTTGATTTTAAATAATGTAAAACTTCATGAACAAAAACATTTTAACATAAAGGTATCTTTAATTCAAAATGAGTTTTTTTTTTTTTTCTCTTGCAGTGATACGTTAAATTTTGAGCATACTTGTGTGCTAAATTAAATATTCATTAATTTTTATTATAACGTTATGTCTCATTCACTGGTAAATAGATACAGTACTGTATGTTGGTGATAAAGAATTCAATTTTTCTTTGGCATATTTATCAGTTGCACAGTTAATATGAACCTCATTATTACATGAATAACTTTTGGTTTATGTGTATTAAAGACGGTCAACTGCAGTTGTGTAGAGTTCAGGTTCCCATACATGAAGTAGAAAGCTGTATTGTGTCCAGACATTAACCTGGTCGGAAAGTTCACCAAGTGACATACAGTAGGTCCCTGTTTAATTCAGGAGCACCGCGTGACGAGGGCAGCCAGCAGGAACCACAGTACCAACCCAGCGACCAAGACTTGACCGAGTATCTGCACGAAGCAACTCTGGCAAACCACGATAGCTGGACAGAAGTGTTGAAGGACTACGTCGTGGTGATGCCTGACTGCCCCGTCGGGGGCAACACATCTGCCCAAGGACCCTTCAATCTTGGACAGTGCGTTGTATTTGAAGTACTATCCGACATCAGTCTTGTCGCCTCTGTTCAGGGTTAGCAGTTAAAGGGGGTGGCGTGTAAGTAGCTGAGGTTTGCACAAACGTGAGACTCAAGAGGTGGGAGCTACAACACAGCTTGTAACTACAAGTTCTCCCCTATCTGGTAAGTATTAATCAGAGTGAGCCGGGCAAAAGTGTAGTTGGTCGAGGAACGAGTTTCTCATATATAGGAACGAGTTTCTCATACGTATATTGTGGTAAGGCCTTGAACACACCTTAGAATAGTGTTTTGAGCAGGCGGCGTTTGCATGCAGAGATATGTTTGGATGGATGCCACTCATCTAATTGTCGTTGGATGGGTCTGGCCTTAGGTTTAGGCGGCGACTTCAGCGAGCTGATTAAGGGTTTCCGCAGGCGTCCTGAGGATTCTTGCTACACGTGGTGCTATGGCAGAATATTCACTAATGCTTGATTGTATTGGGTGTTGGTCACTCAAGTCGGGAAGCGTAGGTGCTTCTCCTGGAAGAGGGAGAAGAGGTATAGCTGGTAGAGTTACTCAACTTAAAAAGGGTTGCGCTGGGTTACACTGTTCTTTTTTCTCAGTCTTAAGGCGTCTAATTTCAACTCCTCTATACTCTTAGTAGTTTTACCAGGGTTGGGTGTGTTCTTGGATATCCCAGACACACAAGAATTAACACAGTTTGAGTTTCACACTATGTGTTGAAGGAAAACTGTTACAGTTATATACAACACACTTTTCACTGGTTTATAAATGAATATACACAGTTTGCTCATAGTTTACTTTACACTTTATACAGTACGAGATAGCTGGGCGACACTTCTCTTGGCGCGATACAGAAGTGGAAACTACTGATGCGCGATGGCTGGACTTCCGGTCATAGAGATTACTTTACTGACTGGTTGCAAGAGATCTTCAGACACTTGGACAAGTCCAAAATGGTGTGCATACGTTAAGGTTACCGATGGCATCACTAGACGTCCCTGATTCAGTATACTGTGTAACCACTATAATGCGAATTTGAATTACGTACAAACTGTTTCTCCCGTCAGCACATAATTGTAATTTAACTGTATGTAAAAGTTTGCTTGGATAATAGGCAAAAAATTGTGAGTTTCACTTGTATAGTATACAGTAAAGTCTTTAATTTAATGGCACCTTGTGGGTTTGGAGAATAGAGACGTTATAGAAATGTGGTTGTTGTAAATACTTTAAAACCCCTATTTCATCTCCCATTCCCATAGTTTCTGAGAATATGTTTGTTATAGAGAAGTGGTCATGATAAATTTATTTGTTATGTAGGGGTTTTATTTTATTTGGGCAGGTGTTTGTTAGTTGGTGTTTATCTGAAGTTGGCTGGTGAATTACATGGTGCAGTTGTATTAAAAAAATTTCGAACTTAGAACATTGAGTGTAAATTGTAGATGAGATGATGTAATGTTTCAGCGGCATTACGTGGGCAGTGTTGGCTGCAGTGTATGGTGTGTATGTTGCCTGCAGGGATCCGGGTTTACTGCCAGAGCAGAGCTCCAGCTACACACAGTGCTGGCCCAGGGACTGGCTGCCCCGTGACTGCCCTGGGCTGCGAGTTATAGGCATCAACTACGACACTGCTCTCTCTTTCTGGGGACCCATCTGTCCTGTCGAGCAGCGAGCGTACGTACACTTCTCCCTTACCTTACCTGCCCTTCTTGTTCTCTTCTTCTATTTTACTTTCAAACTACAGTAAAAAAAGCCTTTTATAACTTTTTACTGGAGGTGGGTGTTTGTTAAGCTGTTTACAAATAAGACGAGAAATATATTTTTAATTAGCTAAATAAGTGGCATTCTTATTCATCTGCCACAGATGTATATACTGTATGTATCCTGAAATGCCAACAATAATCATGATAATAGTAGCAGTCTTATACAGTATAACCCGCTGATAACGTTCCCGCTTGTAACATTTTCCTGCTTATAACACAGTTTTATCACGGTCCCGTCATTTCTCTATTCAAAACAATGCTTTAATTTCCCGCTTGTAGCAATATTAATATTTCTCATTTCCCGCATATAACGTTACAAATCGCTCACTTCACTGCAATAAAATTTTATTCCCTTTACAGTACTGTATTAATTTCACACGAAAACAAACCTATAAACTACAGTTTGTTTTTCCGTACGGCGCGATGTTTACATTTGCATGATTCACCATAGATGTACTGGTAGTGGTACACACGCTACCCAAAACTTGCACAGGGATAGCTTACAAAATGGCGTTCCTATTCACGCTCGTTCTCACGGATTCCATGTTCTTTTACAATCGTTTTGTTCACTCTATGCAGTGAACTATCTA
>PNEQ01055317.1:0-19098 GCA_003012365.1 Medauroidea extradentata
ACAAGATTTCCAAATGCAGCAAAATTAATCATTTTCTTAAAATTTAAAAAATTCATAACTCAGAAACTAACAGTCCAAAAAAATTGTAACTAGGGCATTTTCATTTAATTTCGTAATACTACCATTAAACAAAAAATAATTAAATTCTATGACATCTTTTTTTTTCACTTAGTTGATTTGACATGGAATGTCCCATATAAGAACTATTTAATGTGACATTTTATCATCTTTAAATTTGTACTTGAAGATTTTTCACTATCACCAACCATTATCGAGATATATGTGCAAAACCAAAAACATGCACTCATTTTGGCACATCCTGTAGTTGGCTCCTCTTGCAGTCTTCAGGACTTTTGGTATGTTCATCTATAAACAACTCCGAACACATTCCAAAAGTAAAAAAAAAACTCCGCACGAAAGCCTGTCTACAAACTATTATTCAGTCTTCCTTGGCTGGAATATAGGCATAGAGGGAGAGTTCAGCGCATACAGAGTATAGCCAACCTGATTTAAGCAGGGCTACAGAATCTGCAAAATTCCTGTACACAGATAAAAACTAAGTGCTAACTTACAAGCTGTTTAACTGTTTCATGCAGAATTTCAAGCAAGGCCTACGTACGTACGCACGGAGCAGCAAGTAATTGCCGCCGTTGCTTGCTGGAGGAGAGGAAGGGAGGCCCAGAACAGCATGTTTGTCACACGCCTTCCATCCCCACTTCCTATCATTCAAGTTATGCAGCATGCATGAGATACGAAAACAAGGTTAAGTGGGTTTTACATACCATCGACAGCACGGTCGTTAATGACAGTGACATACAACTCGGTACACTGAGAGGAGCTGCGAGAGGAATCAGCCATGGTCTTTATTAAGGAACCATCCCAGCATTCACCTGAAGATATTTTGGGAAACCATGGTAAGGCAAAATAAGTGAGCTTTATATTTCGTCGACAGTGAGGATATCTGAGACGGTGACAACACAACTTGGTACAAAGACGGGAGCTGGGAGAAGAGCCTGCCATTGCCTTTGTTAAGGAGCTATCCAAGCATTCGTCTAGAGAGATTTTGGGAAACAATGGAAAACCAAAATCAGGATGTCCAGAACCGGGGATTGAACTCAGGTTCTCCTGAATTTGAATTAATGTGTTACTGTTGTGCCACCTTACTCAGTTAAGATAAACAGGTTGCATGCAAAGTCATGTCAGTCAAACGACACAGAACTTTAAGTGTTTTTTTTTATAAAAATATGTAGCATGTACACCCCAAGCAGAATTAAGGAAGCGGCTTAAAGAAAGAAATTAACAATGACATACTATTAAAATATATATATGTTTTTGTGAGTTACTTACATGGCATCCCAGCAAGCAATCACCCACCAATCCATTCTACCACCCACCTGACCTCCAATAGCTTATGAACTCTGCTCAACAATAATCCCATGTGGTACTTTGATGAAAGCCTTCTCAAAATCTATAAAACAGGCATCCACCTGCTTTCCTTCATCTACAGTCATCATAAATCCTCTAGAAGTCCAACCAACTGGGTTGAAGGTGAGTAGCCTTTTCAAAAGCCATGTTGACACTCCTTTATCCAGTTCCTCTTCCCCATCACTCTTACCTACTACGAACTGCATTACCAGCCTCTTCATTAGGCACCTTTCCTGGACTAGATGTGAGACTCACTAGGTTGTAACTATCCTCTCCCTGCTTGTATACTGGTACCATCACACCCTCCTTCCATCCCTGTCGTGGTAACATATCCTCTTCCAAAAATCTACTGAACAACACTTCAAGATACTATACCAACTCCCCTCCCTCTTCTATTCAAAAAATTCAACACTTCAACTATCTAATCCCACTACCTTGCATGGCTTCAAACATTTAGTTAGTTTTTCAATATTTATACTCTGTTTAATATTCTTCTAAAATAAAACAATTATCTGAAAAAAAAAGCTACAGAGAGTTAATACAACAAATCAATTTGTTGTATTTGAAAGAGAGTATATAAGAATACTTAATACAGAAAGCTATTTATAGTGTTGATTTCTACAATGTCAGAGAAAAACTGTATTAGTAAGTAGGACCAAAGTATATGTGTGTATCTATGAGTTGCGTAAAATGTATAATGTCTTTAGAAACTAAAAATCTTTCAAGCCTAGACATGCCTTGTTAATGAACAATTCAACTAGCCGGTGATGCCCATTGTTCTCCTAGTGTAACAGCTATGGAAACTATGGCAGAGGCAAATATCACTGGCTTCAAACGGACATAGTGGAGGTAACACCTGAGTTTCATGTCATGCTCACGGGATCTATGGCCAAGCAACTTGATCAAAATAGTGCACCAAAATAATGATGTGAAACGGAAAATTTTTACTTATATATATTTCTCTTCAAAATCAAAAAAACTCTCAAAGTGTTGTGTCTATAAAGTATTGCTCAAGCACAAATAGGTAGTAATGTGATGTCAAGCGCGCAATACTACAAGTCTTTAAAGTCATGTTGTGATAAACGTTACGTAGGTATTTAATGCAAAGTGACATACACCAGAAACACTAACTGTTAAGTATTTTTAAGGTGATTAGTAAGCTTCTAATTTCTACAATTTACATTTTGTCATCATTACCAAATAAACTCAATTATTGAACCGACAGGCACAGTATGGTACGCACGCAATGTTGGCATGGCAATATTTGAACTTTTATTAATTAGTACTTCTAATTATGCAATTCAGAACACATATATCTTCATATAATAATTCTTTTAAATAATTACAGGGTTAAGTTTATAAAATTCTTTTATTTAATACATTCATTGTTGAAAGGCTGATCATCACATGATTTGTGTAGAACTTTCATCTATATAATTGTTTTCAAGCCTAAACTATATTACACGGTTGCTACAGAATGCAAGTATGGCAACGACCTGTGACATGTAAACAATAAAAAAATTACTTCTGTGGTGTTATGTAATTAATTGACAGTCCAACATTTTAGTAATATACCACGTGCAATGTATAGTGTAAATACAGTTGTCTTGGTAATAATGTTTGTTATTAGAATGATGATAAAATTAGTAACGAAGAGTGGTTCGTGGGTACTTAAATACTTTTAGTTCTAGGTCAAAAAAGAGAAACTGGAGATAAAATAACTTCACAAATGTCATGGTCCTGAATTTAAGCTTTTTAATGTCTGGGTATGAAAAATTTTTAGTTGAAAATCATTTGTTGTCACCAATGTTTTGTAATGAAAGTGTAGCGTGTTCCAGTTGTCAGTACATAAACAATACAAACTTATTGCTGGCAATCATGTGACGACCAAACTTTATCAGTTTACGGAGCACACCGATTGCGCACTCAGTGTAGTCCATTGGAATATGCCATTACTGTCTGTCCCATGTAAGAATTCCGTATTTTGACAGCCTATGCTACCAATATTTGCAACACACGCCAAAAATGTGGCTAAATAACATACCATTAAAAATAACAGGATGCGATTGTATGACCTGATGAAGCAGTAGTGGCAGCCATGATCAACAAATCGGTTAACTTCCATCGCCAACATTGAAAATAGTGTGCATTATACGTGAAAAATAAGTAAGCATTTGGAGGAGCCGTAATATAACAACACGGTTCTGTATCCCGCATTAGTCAATTAACTATTTTATTCTATTCAAATTGCATTATTTCTAACTATGTATTTTACAAACATGCGCACCATTTTCAGTGCGTATATTTAATATATTGCAATGCAACAATTCAAATACCCGGTCTGCAATTGCCAACGACAACGGGATATTTTAAGACGTGTTTCAGAAGAGGGAACTGGAAAAACGTTCAGCCTTGCAGCAGCGTGGCATGTCTACAAAAAAACAGGTCGTGAAGTAAGAAGCAGGTAATCTGTCCAGAGAAAAAGTGGTACAGAAAATAAAAACATGTTACCTACCTTTTATTTTAACAGAATTTGTGGGTAAACTCTTACGGTTCTTGTAGTAGTCCTACATGTAAACGTATGTTTTCAATTCGCCGACTCAATAAATTTTTTGTACGAAAAAGTCAGTGTTTAATTTTTTTAGCAAGTAAATGATACTGTTCAATATCAAGTCCACGTGAGATTTTGTGCCTCTGCAAAAGTACAGGTCTACAAATTACCAAAAGAAAGGGCAAAAGACCTACACCCATATCTTTCCTGGTCATTAAACTGCACTTGTTTAATTATATGTGTTACCAAAAGATTTAAAGCTGATTTAGGTAATTAGGCCTACAATACGCATGTTTGTTGCTCACGCTTTCTGTTAATATACTATTTCCGTTTAGGTTGAGAGTGCAAATTTTTGCTATTCTGTCTACAAAAAATGTTTTAAGTTTTGTGAGTCACACGACTACGATAACACCGATATTTCGAAGGTAGACCCTACCCACAAAAGGTAAGTTTTTCGATAGTCTGCGACATGAAACTTAAGCTACTACTTTATGATATTATAGTGCAGAACCAAATTGAAGGCAACAAAAAAAAAAAAAAAAAATTTAATTAATGTTTGCATGTATCATTTTACTTTTTATTTTAGTTTATTAAAGATGTTTGCTTGCACTGTTGTATGCTCTCGCAACCTTTTGCAACCAAATAAGCTACTAAACTTTTAATATTTTATGTAAAAAAAAAAAAAAAAAAAAAAACAGGTAAGTAACCCACAGATTACATGTTTTTTTTTTTTTTTTAATGCCATTAAATGTTACAATTTTGAGCATACCTAGGAAAATATACAATACATAATGTTGAATTTTGAATTATTATATTAACTGAACTCCATTGCTACTATATGAAATAATTTTCTATTAACATTGCCCACCTAACCGTAGTAAGACTTATGCAGCCAGTATTGAAAACAAATTACCTTACTTGTCTGAGATCTAAATATAACCAAAACAAAATCACAACGCACATTGGATTCTATTGCAATGACACTATACCTTAACTGTTGACATGTTTTGACTGTCAGCTGGAAAGCACTAATGACGCACAAACCAGTTAACCACAAGCGTCTTAAACTCAATTGGTAAAAAACTGCAAAACAGCTAGAATTTTTTATGACCTATCCAAAACCTTTGACAGTGTCAATCATGAGTCACTTCTGAAGAAACTACTGTATAATTTTATGATGAAAGGGGTAAACTAAACAAATTCATACTCTCATTATCTCTTATCTGACATACTACAAAAAGTTTGTCTCAAAGAAGACACCAATGTTGCTTATTCTAAATCTGGCAAAATAAGTACTGGCGTTCACCAAGATTTGATTCTCGGACCCGCACTATTCCTTCTTTACGACTTTCCAGACAGCCTCGACACTGGTTGTACACCTGTTCTGTTTGCAGATGATAACAGCATCATAACTGCTGGCAAGTCAGATTGTAACATTGCCGGCCTAAGGGTCATCGGCCTATATAAAGGATTATTTATGAAATTTTTTTTATTATTATTAAATTCCAAAGGTGACAATGTACTGGGAGAAGAAATCTCATATAATTTTTTGATATAAGAAATTTAAAATTCAGTTAAAAGAATTATGAATTTAATTATAGCCACATGGCTAACGAGCGATGGCAGCACAGCTTTGTTTGAACAAGGGTACCCAATCTATACCTTATTTGGTCGGGGGTAGCGGCGTCAAATTCTTTTGCATGTTTATTTATTATTTGGCCTCTGCCATATTAGGAAGCGTTTTGGAGCCTGGTAAACCATTGGCTGACACTATCGTTCTATGGTAGTGTTGGTGATTGGGGGGGGGGGGGGCTGTAAGATAGACTTGTACGCCTTATTAGGCAACAAGCGAGGGCCAAGAAGCCTGTGATTGGCTAGCTGAGTAATGTACAATAGTGGTCACAGGGTCAGGCTAAAAGACCATCGCAGAGAGAGAGAGAAATCATCGCGCCGTGGACGGTCGCGCAAACAGGCTGCGGCCTGTTTCCTCGATGATACACTGGTGACTGGAGGAATGTTAATTTATTCTTGTGTTATATGATGGTGCAAAAAAGGAATAAAAACTGAAACGAACTACAACTCTTTCAATTCAAGGGTAACCTAAAACTGATCATGTAAAAGTACCGGCGGAGATAGTAGTGGCAAATAACTTTACCATTCAGTAAAAGTGCAGGTAGTTTATCATTGAATATACCCAGCTCGCAAGGGGATGGCTGGAAGTGTTGCTGTCCGGCTCCAGTAGAGGAGTCCAGTTCCAAGGTTAAGCAACACGAAAAGAGCGCGACATGACAAGATGCAGAACTTTTAACCAACTACACTTATTTCCACTCTATCACGACATACGGCACAATGTTTTGGGGAAATTATAGAAAAACAAATTTTGCATTCTGAAAATAGCAATATGGTATATAACAGTCAGAATCTTGTAGGCATTTTAAAAACACAAAAATAATGACTAACTTGCGAATATATTTACTCATTGTTGATAATCATTTCAAAAACAAAAACTTATTTCACAAAAATGAACATTTTCATCAGCACAATATCCTAAGTAAAAACCTCGTGCATTATATCTCTTGTTAACTTGACCTTACAGCAGAGGTGACCTTCGTACACTGCCGCCAAACCTTTCAACAAACTTCTAAGGCACTTGCAAAACATGTGTTTTTCAAATACAAACATGTATAAAAACATATAAGTCTAAAGGAATTCCCATTAGTCGAATAATACTTAGTATGTAATAAATAAGCATAAATTAAATGCATACAATGAAGTAAGATATTTGTCCAGGTTTTTTTTATGAGGTGGTGGCAACGAAGAATGCTGATGCGGGTCTATAAATGATGGAGTTCTTTTCAGACCAGAAGAACATATTCAATAACTGACGAAGTTCTATTTAGACCAAAAGAACATGTGCTCATTGAATTACAATCTATGTACGTACGGTATTAGTTCTTGTAAAATAATAATAATAATAATATCGCCCGGTGGAGCGCAGATTCCTCCCCATCTCTACAACACCATGTACTCCAGTCCCTTCCTAAACCTTCCAACTCCCCTCACAGACACCAACTCCTACCGCAGTGCATTCCACTCCCTCACCGTCCTTCACCATCATCGACTGTCTACCACTCCCCATTCTCCTCCTCACCCTCCGAATCTTCTCACTATTACTACCTTTTCCGTTAAAAGTTCCCTTAGTTTGCAGGCCAAACTTCCCCAAACTCCTCCCCATTCATCAACCTATACAACCTGACCAGTCTTTCCACCCACCTCCTATCCCTCAACGATTTCCATCACGATTCCTTCATCATCACGCAAGGCCTAAAGTTCCTTTCCTCCTCGTCAGCCTGACCCTGCCTTTTCCATTTATTCATCACCCACCTCTCTGCCTTTCTCTGTACCTTCTCCAGTTCCTGCACCTATGTACGGATCACACTCCACGGTAGAATAATCCAATACAGGACGAATCATCGTAGAATATGCCGTTCCCTTCAACTCACCACTAACCCACTTCAACATCCTCCAGAGCAGTCTTAAATCCCTTCTTCTCTTCTTAACCACTCTGTCCACCTGCTTTGTCCACCTGTATCACAATGCCTAGATAGGCCCTACTTATATTCTGTGGTTTCCTCTATCTCCGGCCCATCCCATCTGTATGCCTCTCTTCTCATCACTCTCTTCCTAGTAAATCTCACCAACTTGGTTTTATGCACATTAATCTTCATTCTCTTGTCCACTGTCTACGACCACAACCTATCAATAACCTCCTGCAAGTAGATTCTACTGCCCACCTCTGTATATAGTACACAGTCATCAGCAAACAGTCTTATGTTACCTGTGATCATGTGTCCCATGTCATCCAACATTATAGTAAATACCAAAGGCCCCAACACACTTCCCTGCGGCGCTCCTGATGTAACTTCTCCTTCTTCTGACATTGCCTCCCCTACTTTCATTCTCTGACTTCGTCCCCTGGGAAAGTTCTCAATCCAGTTAATTACCCGCTTATCATACAGCAGTACTTCTACTTTGATCATCAATATTTCATGAGGAACCTTGTCAAAGGCCTTCTCAAAGTCAATGATGCAGGCATCCACCTGCTTCCCCTCATTGACTGCCTGAACCAGATCCTCCAACAAACCTACCAACCAAGTCTTACGTGATCCCTTTCTAAATCAGTGTTAGTATTCATGTATCCATTTTCTGTTGTTCATAACATTTACCACATATTGTACAGTCAATCTCTCCACCACCTTCCATTTATTCAATGTGACTCACTGGCTTGTAACTACCTGGCTTCCCTCTATCCTCACCCTGCTTATACACTGGGACCACTAACGTCTCTTTCCATCCTTGCAGTAACCTGCCCTCCTCCAGCGACCTACCAAACATCATCTCCAGATATCTAACCAACTCCTTCCCTCCAAACTTGAGTGTACCATTTCCTATACCATCTGGCCCCACTGCCTTATTGCAACTCAATTTCTTAACCTCTCTTTCTATATCACAACCTTTTGCACAAAACATATTATATACCCCACTGACTCCTATAGATGATCTACTCCAGCTGTCCTTTGCCTCATACACTTGACATGTATCATGCCTGCAACAGTTCAGCATTTCCAAATCATCAGCGGCAGCCCTTCCATCCGTTCCTCTCCTTTCTAAGATACCCAATAAATTTCCCCCATTTCTTGCCCTTCTCTTCCTCCATCACACACCCTAAACACCTAAGTATTCCTTGCCTGCAATTGATCTTACTTTCCAACTCCCTTCCTTACTGTTTCATGGATTCCCTGGTCCCTTCTAGCCTGCCTTTCTTCTTAAACTTTACAATCTCTTTCTCATAGTATGGTAGATCTCCCCTCAACCTATTAACATTTCTGGGGGACAAATTTCTCCAGCAAGTAATGTATTATACATTATCGAATAGTAAAATAAAACCCATTCGCTCTATTTTATTTTGCGATACCAAAACTAAATATTACAATGTTGAGTGTTCTCGCCCGAAACCCCACATTCCTGTGGAGGCCCCTTAATTTGTTACGGGAAGGGGGAGTTAATGGTGCGACGTCATAGACGCCATATTTGTTGCATCATAACATTTTTTGTTTATGTTGGGGTATCGAGAAGTAAAACTGTCCAGTTTCTCCAGCCCATCGTTCAAAATTTTCCCTCAGAAACTTTTCCACTCCCTTGCAGTTGCTACGTCCATAGGCCCTACTGCCAAACAACCCTCTCTTTGGATTGCTCTATCCAGACTCACCCAGCTTAATTTCCACAACAGGGATGTCATTATTACTAATTCTTTCCAGGACCACATATGTTGTCAAATCAATTGCATTTTTTTGTCATGCCATTAAAATATCTTTTTCCAAAAATGTACACAAAAAGATCTAGGCCTAATGGATGCAATTAAACAATACTATACTGTAAAAATTCTCACTGAGAATGATACTCAACAAATTATGCAATTTATTACAACTCAATATAGGCAATTACAAGATCGGGCGACTCAATGATACAAAACCAGAGGGACCAAATGGTATAGGAAATGTAATGTTAAAGATGGGGGAAGGTGAGGTGTGCAGATACCTACAGGTACTTTTTAGCAAATCACTAGAACTTGGAAAGTTGCCAGCAGAATAGAAGACTGCAATAGTGGTTCCCATTTACAAGGGGGGAGGAGAGAAGATGAAACCAGCCAGTTACAGACCAGTGAGCCTAACATCTAATGTTGGAAAAGTTATGGAGAGACTGGTGAGTGAATATATTGTGAGGGTAATGGAGGAAAACGGGAGTATGGACGATAGACAACATGGATTCAGAAAGGGGTTCTCATGTGAGATGCAGTTGGCAGGATTGATGGAAGATATAGGGGAGGAAACAGGTAGATGCGTGTTTTATGGAGTTTGAAAAGGCATTAGAGAAGGTGCCACATGTAAAATTAATGATCAAACTGAATGAGTTGTTGGAGGATAAGATGGTGGTAAACTGTGTGGGAGAGTATCTGAGAGGAAGAACCCAGAGAGTACGAGAGGGATACACACTCTCAGAGGAAGGAAAGGTAACATCAGGGGATAAACATGAATTGTAGGGTTCGTCTTTTTGCAGACGACTGTGTATTGTACAAGATGATTAGAGAGGGTGGGGGTCTGCAGGAGGACATAAACAAATTGGAACAGTGGACGAAGGAAAATGAGATGAAAATTGACGTAAATAAAACCAAAATTTTGAGATTTACACAGAAAAGAGAGGTAGTCAGAGAGACATACAGATGGGGAGGACAGGAGATTGGAGAGGCGTACAGATATAAATATTTGGGAGTTATTCTTCAGGATGACTTAAGATGGGGCGAGCAAGTGAAGTGTGTTACAAGTAAAGGCAGAAGAGTGCTGGCCCTGCTGGGAAGGGTGTTAAGGGGCACAGACAAGAAAGTGAAAGAAAAGGGATACAAAACAATGGTGAGGCCCATCTTGGAGTATGCGGCGGCGGTCTGGGACCAGTACGTGGGAAGGGAAGTGGTAGAGATGGAGAAGGTGCAGAGAAGGGCTGCTAGGTGGGGTCACAAATAAGTGGAGGACACAGGGGGAGAGAGAGGAGAATTTCAGACCATCAGTAATGGGGAGAGGACTGGGGTGGGGCACACTGCAGGAGAGGAGGAGAGTGGAATGGCTGGTAAGGATGTTTAAGGTGGTTGGGGGGTGGGTGGATGGGCACAACTGGGTGACAAGATACAAAGAGGTATATTCAGGGGAAGGGGTGATCATGAGTGGAAGATACAGAGGGTGGGGAAGAGGACAGAGAGAGGAAAAAACAATATGATAGTGAGAACGGTGAAGGCTTGGAATGAATTGGCGAGGGATGTCGTTGAGGTGACGGGAGCGAGGGAGTTTAGGAAAAGGTTGATGAGGTCGGAAAATTGAGAAGAGGTAGGTTAAGCAAATCCTTGCCAGAGGACTGAGGCCCAATTGCAAGAAAAATTAAATTAAAAAAAAAATGACAATATCTATCAGGCCTACATAAAAATTATACAATACAATAATATACAAAACATATTACCCCAGTATATAATACTTCTGGATTCACATTTGGTGCCGGCAAGGCCGCAGTTGAAAAGGAAGCTTTGTGAAGCTTGCGGCCCGAAGAAATAATAGCTCGAAGCATTTGAACGTATTAAACAATCAAAAGTTTACAGATAATTACGATACGGTATCAAAAACCGCGCACAACTACTAACCGGCGACTAGAGTAATAAACGCAATAAATCTACGATCTACACAATTCTACACTACGTTACAAGAATGCCATGGCAAATGAGACGATCCACGTAATGATAACGGTCACACGTTGCCACTGCATGAAATCAAATTTGAAAGATAAGAAAGGGATGACATTCACAAAAATAGATTGTTTACCGATTCAATTCAAGGTTAAAATTATAAAAATAAACAAAATGGATAATGTTCCGATACTCGCAGATTTCACTGATCTGAAATCACAGACAAGCTGCCGCTACCAGTGTTCGACACCAAAAAGGGAACATCCGACAGTAAAATCGACTATTTATCGAAATTTCTGTACGCAATTTGGCAACATTGATTTAATGGACGACTTTTTTTTTGCATTTGTTTACAAATACACTGAGGACGCACTATAGTAATTAAAGTTTTTTTTGTAGTGTCACTGTTAAAATAAAGGAAGACATGGCTGGAGATAAGACAGGACTTAAACTCTCAAAAGCAATATTGGACATGAAGGTAACGGCTTTTACTTTTTATTGTTAATAGTATTAGTTAATAACATAACCTAATTCTGTGTGTTAACTGTTTACGAATAGCATTAACACTGATGTTGAATTCACCATCAAATTTTCTTTTTCTTCTCATACTACCGTCTCTGCTAAGTGCGGGCACCTGTGTAAGCTAGGTTGGTGAAAAAATAATGGAATAGGCAAGGGCAGGCTAGACAGGACTAATCTTTCTTTCTAGTTTTCTACCCACCTGCCTCATTCCTTTTTGCCACCCCGTCGTTAATCGATTTTATCTGCCTGCATTTCCTTTTTAATAAACCTTAGGATTCATGACAGAATAGTAATGTGTGATAAAAAATAGGAAGCTTTTAATAATTACTTCATAAATGTTAGTTCTCAATTAAACTCAAATTATAATATATTACCACACAACATAGCTCTAAATATACCGAAAAGTAATATAAAAATTAACAGGCAGCTCTTCAAGCTTTATCCAATTACAGAAGAAGAAGTAATAAAAATAATAGGTACTTTAAAGAACAAAATATCACTAGATATATATGGATTATCGAATAAACTTATGAAATACTGTGACCGGAATATAGTAAAACCTCTAACTTTTTTGATTAACCAAAGTCTCAGAGATGGCAAATTTCCTGACAGATTAAAATTTGCTAAGGTAATATCTATATATAAAAAGGGAGACAAAGAAGTAATAGAAAATTATAGACCAGTAAGTTTACTTCCTGTCTTCTCAAAAATTTTTGAAAGGGCTATGCTAAACAGGTTGAGCAAATACTTGGAGAGAAATAATATCCTAAATAAAGAACAATGTGGCTTTCAGAAAAATAAACTCTCTGGGCCCTATTTCTTAAAACATATTATTCTCATAATTAGGAGTGTGGAGTAATTAAAATGGCTATTAGTTTGAAACTCGATTACATAAAACAGGTAAGATATTGGTTTCATAATTAAGAGTGAGTAGTAATAATAATAGCTACTAATTGTAAAAGAAACAAATAAAATATTAGTGTCATAATTAGGAGTGAGTACTATTAATTACAGCTCCTATTTTAAAAGTCTGTTTCATATAATATGTGGTGAAATAAATTAGCTAGTAGTGCAGGACACCTAACAATGAGTGATAATATTAGTGTAAATGCAAGTTGGTTACATATAAACGACAAGTTAATATTTGTTCCTCAATATTAACACTGTATTATATTAGTCTCACAAGCATGATATTTAACTTTCCGTATATTGATTTGATATAGCAGATGCTTTAGTTGTGAAGTTACAAAATAATGGAATCGTCAGACACAAGTGGAAGTTAAGAAGGCGTAGTAGTAAGACGACCAAGAACATTTCAAGAAAGAAAAAGTTATGCGCTTTTAGAGGAAACATATGAATATAATGAACGCTTTCGGATATCACGTGCAGTTTTTAATTCTGTACTTAACAGTATTGAACCACTATTAGTCCTTGAAACAGCAAGAAACCATGCACTAACACCTAAACAGCAATTACAAATAGCTCTACACTGGCTCGGCAGCAGTGCACAATACCATTGTGTGGCAGACATGCACAACGTTTCAAAATCTACAGTCTGTCGAGTTATTGACAGAGTAGTCTCTGCAGTGAACAACGCACTTCTTGCAACTACCGTCTGTTGGCCAGAAAATGTACCTGAAGTCATCCATAAGTTCAGTGACATAGCACGGATGCCACTTATTTGTGGTGTACTGGATGGGACCCTCATTGAAATAGATGCACCTTCTGAAGATGAACAAGCATATGTTGATAGACATAGCAATCATTCTGTTAATGTTATGTTAGTAGCTGGTCCAGACCTTCAGTTCTACTATGTGTGTGCCAACTGGCCTGGAAGTGTAAGTGATGCACGAGTTCTAATAAACAGTTCGTTGTGTGACAGGATGGAAATGGGTTGGAGACCTTATCCTGGTGGTGTGCTTCTCGGAGACTCTATTTACCCACTGAAATCATGGCTTATTCCACCTATATTACGTAATGTGGATGACCAGGCTCAACGAAGATTCCTTCGCGCTCATCAACAAACATGCCGTGTCGTGGAATGCGCAATTGGTAAACTGAAGGAAAAATTTCCTTGTTTGAACTATCTACGCGTTCATTCAGTTTCTGCATGCAATATAATCAAATGCTGTGTTGTATTTGCAATCTAACAAATGAAACTGCTTTCTTGGAAGATGTAGGCGTTGCTAATGAACTTGCAGATAATAATGTAGAACTGGAAGGTGATGTGAACAATGATGATGAAGTGCAGGCAAATGTTGTGCAAGCACAAGAAAAACTGCAATTTTTCTATAATCATTTTATGTAATACAATAGAGGGTGTACACTTGGCATCACAAAGTATTGCAGATTGAATTAGAATAACAAATTTGCGTGACAGAAGTTTTTATCATTTATTTCAGTTCTTTATGCACAACTCTACAAAACAGTTTACTTAAACAAAGAATCAGGTATTTATATTTAAATATTTACATGTGTTTACACTTCCTCATTTGTTTTCAAGTAATATCAAATTGCCTTCCTCATTGATAGTATACTGTCCATTGTCCAATAGAAGAATCTCTGTTTTCTCTTGTGAACATGATTCACTACAATTTTCAGTGACACTCGCAACGTCCTGTGTAACTTCACAATGGTCAACATTGAGCCGTTTCTCTGTCTCCCAAACCTCCAATTGCAACTTCCGTATTTCTAGCTTCATTTTTTTTTACTTTTAGTTCTTCCAGACATTTCCTAGTTTCTACAGTTAGCACAATAACCGTTTTTTTCAGAAGTGGTCGTGAACCTAGAAAATATCAAATCAAATTACAATGAGTTAATACTCATTTAAGTATGTGTTATTAAGGAAACAACACAAATAAATTCAACTTGGTACTTACTTCGTTGTTTAGAAGTCTCCAAAGGCGGGACAGATTTATTTTCACTCAAATTCACATCAAATTCATGTGAAAAACAGCTAGAGTTGGGTGTCTGGATGTTTCCATTTGTTATGTCATCCTCTACAGTGGCGGATTCAGCTCTTGGTTAAGGGGGGGGCTTATGCCTTATAAAGAAGACTCACCTACCCCAAACCAAGAGTAGGGGGTCCGGGGGCCCTCCCCCGGAAAAATTTGGTTTTTAAGGTGCAAAATGGTGCTTTTCACAGCATTTCTGAACCAAAAAAGGTTAATATATCACTTCAAGAAATCATAATATTTTTATGGACGAATTAAAAAAAATTTAATCCTTAGTATTGACATAAAATTAAATGCGTACATAGCTAGCCTCTGCTTAAACACTTGAAACAAATAGTATTAAAAAATGTGACATAATTCGCAGCAATTACCACAAACACATGCCTAAGTACAGTCACAGATGACACCTTCCTGAACAAAATATTTACACACAGCCACAAAATAAATACAGTTATGATAACTTAAAAAATTAATAACTCATTATTTTACCTACTCAGTTCAGGGCGACTAGGTTTTCTTTTGCAAAAATCATCTATAACTTTATCTACGCCGATGTCTTTGTATTTGTGGATGTTGGCGAGAGCTAAACCATTTAGCCTATCTTCTCCCATGGTGTTTCTTAAATAAGTTTTCAATCTTCAAAGAACTGAAAAACTTCTTTAGGCTGTTGCTGTTGTTACAGGCAAGGTGGAAAATATTTGCAGTAGCACTTTAACATTATGATAAAAATAATTCCCACATTCTTTCAGGGCTTCTGCAGAATTTTGTGGAACTTTCTCCTCATTCTCCCATTTTCTTCGCCATAAACGCAGTTCTGTTTTTAGTTCCGTCTCGGATCCAGGCAGGTCACACATATAGGGTTCTGCAGCTCTTAATATTTCTTCGTCACTGTACTTTGCTAAATTCGTAGGTATCAGGCCTTCAATTGGTACTACTTCAGTAAGGCCACGGCCGAACCTGTTTCCAAGTTCGGAAATAATGTGGTCTAAAAAAGGAACAAATATTGCTTTTCTGAAGTAGTCTTTGGGATCCGTGGTTGCTGGGATATTATTTCTCTGTGTTTGCTTACTACAATATCGAGGAAGCTTTATTTCTGATCCCAGTTTATTTGCAAGATGCTGAGACTCATCAAAAATTTTGTTGAACTCGTTTTCTGTATCAGATCGAATTTAACAAAACGTATCAAGTACATATTTCACGTGGGCAGAAGCAGTTGACAAATCTTGTTTTGGACTTTGGAGACACTGACTGAGCTTCAATGTGTACGAAAAGCAAAATACAATCGTTACTAATGCCACTATAAAATCACTGCGCCGTATGGAAGCACTATACATTGAAGCCTTGCTGGAGCTGTCACCTTCGTTACTTTCTTCTAGAATTTCAAGTACTGTTGCTACAGGTTCAAACAGTTCTTTAAATGTAATGGTGCTTTCATGTCGCTCAACCCAACGAGTGACGCAAAGTGCTTTTAACTTTGTTTTCCTTGTAGTGGATATGTTAGATTCTGTAATAACTTTATCCAGGGCATTCATACGTTTTGAAGATACAGAGAAGTATGCAGAAACTGAGTCTACTATTCCTAACATATTTTATATAGTTGGAATTTCACAACTTCGAGATATGCACAAATTTAGGGAATGACTGAAGCAATGTGTACAATGAGCTAATGGTTGTTCAGCTTGAATAAGAGCTTGTACACCTTTAAATTTCCCTGCCATGTTTGAACCTCCATCATAGCCTTGTCCACGAAGATTATCAAAACTGAGACCTGGGTGACTTAGTTCAGTCTGGATAGAAGTTTTGATAGCTAGGCCTGTTGTGCATTGCAACTCCAAAAATCCTAAAAACTCTTCTCTTATAATGCAGCTTGCTATGTCAACAAATCTCACGCACAGTGTCATCTGCTCTTTCGTACTAACATCAGTTATCTCGTCACAAAGAATTGAAAAATACTTCGAGCGCTTCACTTCGTCAACTTATCGATGAACGCATCACATTTCCAACTGAATCGATAACTTCATTCTGGATTGTTTTGCTAATCATCGTGCAGTTTTTACCAGAAGTATCTAAGTGGGATTTTAGGTCGACATCTCCTGAATCTATACGAAATCCCAACAAACTTCGGAAAATCCCTTGCTTGCCTGACAAAATGTCTTGGTGTTCATTGGCATTGTTTATTTGTCCGTCATCACGATGTCCTCTCAAAGCCAAATTATTTCTTGCGCAAAATATCACCGTTTTAACTATTGGCTGCAGGCATTTCTGTTTGCTTCAACACCGAAGCCTTTTGAGTATCGAAGGAGTAATTCCACACTTCTTTTTTCTCCACATTCCATGATTTTGACCAATTCACTGGCCTTCTCTATGGAAAACTGGTGATAATTCGTATTTTGGTGGTACCGCAGCTCTTCAAGTGCCTTCTTAAACTTCGAGAGGGGCCGAGTTACAAGCATTTTCAAATCCTGAGAAATGAAATAATGCAGGTATAAATTTTTAATTCAACCACAACCAAAGGGGCATTGTTAAGGAAGTGATACCTAGTAGTTTAATATGCAGCATTATTTTACCATTGTACATTTTAGGCTATGCTGTACAATTTAGCTTTTTATATATAGTAATTGCTTGGTTAGTAGGGTGCTATTTATATTGTACTTGTACACAAGACAAATAAACTACACATTTTTGAAAAATTCATAAGTCTAGTAAGGACATATTTGAAGCTTGTAATTTTTCTTCCATTGTCATGATTAAGCTGAATACTGTACATTTAATTATTACATATTTATTTAATATAAAAACAATAAAACATTGCTTTGCTATTGTGTTAATTGAAGGGATGAGGGAATTGTATCATACCTCATAGTTATATTATTTCTGAATTTTCTTAAGTTTATTATAGAGCAGAAATATATTTTTTCCTATTCTTACAGTTGTTATTAATTGGTTTAGTACATTATACGTACGTTAAAACTAAAATTGTATTTGTCTGCTCAAAGTTATGTGAATATTTTTTGCCATTCTTAGATGCCACTTTTAGGGAAGAGTCATTTTTATTTATATTATGTTTAAATAATGTAATTCTTCTGATTTTGTAATAGTAATTAGGGATTTAGAATTTAGTTCAAAATGACGGTTTCTGTTAGTAAGTCATACTGGTCATACTGGTTAGTAAGTCATGGTACTGAATTCTCAATTTTTCTGGCTTATTTTTATTTGGCAAAAGAAAATTTTAAGAAATATTTATTAAGAATGTAGTTATTTTCGTTCATGCTTAAGAACCGAATAAAAATGTCTGCATTTCATTACGACCATAGTGAAATAATTGATTCCTTAATTTTCTTACCATTCGCCTCTGAATTTTCGTAGCTGTTTTCCTTCTTTCGCTGCTGGAAAGGAATAGGTGCTGTCGGGCTTCCATGCCTATTGCAAAAATTTCAAAGTTGTTTATTTTTCTAATATTCTTCCTACAACGAGCCCAATGTCGCAGGGGTGCACAGAAGGCAGGACCTAAAAATAATTCAATAAATAAAGTGAACATCCCCTGTCTCAAGCTTTTAAATTGTGTTGGTGTTGAAAAATAGTTTATAACTTAATACTGCTTTCCGAAACGTTTCTGAGTCACAGAAAATGTTGTGGTTCTATCTCGTAAGAATAGTGATAAAGGTCCGTTGTATGTCCCCATACCATTTACAAGTTGTAAATGTTATAGGGAAAGGGAATTTACAAATCTAGTCTGTAAAACTGTTGTATTTTCATACCTTAAATTGACCGCGAAAACACCCATTTTAGCCATTTTCGACGTCAAGAAAAGTTATTTATAAAAGATTGCACGCACCTATTTAAACATGTTTACTTCAATTTTATAAAGCTAACAGTGCATGAACATAACAGTGATTTACAAGGACGCACTCATTCGAAAAAACTTAACCTAAATTTCAGAAATACATTCTTACCTCTCCCTGTCCAGTACTAGTAGATGCTTCAGTTTCACCTTCAGATGCATCCACTTCGCTGGCTTCGGGTTTATGTCTTTTCATGTCACTTTCGTTGCACGCGATATTTGAATTTTGTGCGCATTGTTACGGTGTCGCAACCCCGCGGCGTCAGTGGCGTCGCAGGACGGCAGTAAGTAGGTGCTGGGTAATCAACAAGTCACCAAAAAGTGGCGGATTGCGGCAACAGTGGTATCCCAGGAATCCGATGACTCAAGGAGTTAAGTGGGTCTTAATACTTACCCAACACCTTACAAACTCCTGTATTCAGCATGGATTGCTCCGCCTCTGGGCATAGCTGGGAGCCAATCAGAGGGGAGGATTTTGACGGCCTGGTGGGGGTGCGAAGAATGGTATAGACATCGAGCG
>PNEQ01055317.1:19198-51586 GCA_003012365.1 Medauroidea extradentata
CGGCACTAGCGGTGAGTTCCTGTTGGTTTAGGGAAGGAGAGCGATCCTTTACCTATCTCCTGTCTCGCCTTACCCTAACCCTTCCACTCGCCTCTATTTCTGTATTGCTGTATTTCCTTGTTCTCTATACTAATAAACTCTTGTTACCTTCCATCTCTGGCTTATTTATCTTCCCTTTCCCAGGCTAAAACTTGTAACAGCATGTTGTAGAATTTTTATTTATCGGTTTAAAAAATTTTAACAAGTTTCTTTTCATTTTTGACAAAACTTTATTTTCACTACCCGAATACTAGCAATACCTTAATGAAACAATAAAACAAAACATACAAGTGGAGTGGCTTCTCCAAGCGTATATATCTACTGTGAAAAATAGAAGAACTGAACCTCTGGGGTCCCGGGCGGAAACAAAGCTTGTTGTTTGCCACCGTCCACCCTACTTCCTTCCCCTCTCCCGGCTCTCCTACACTTAATTCTTGCATGAACGTAAACAACACATTGTCCCAGTTCAACCCTTGTTCCGGATCACATGCCTGGCCTGCTGTGAACAGACTACCCGTGGCCTTGGCCTTGTCGTACGGTTGTAAACCTAACACAATAGATAAGAAAAGCACCCGAAAGGCGACGGGCGACAGCCACAACTTATACCTCGACTGGCCATAAAACAGAAAATTTTACACTAAAGCATAAGAGGCCTAGCCACAATCACGGTGTAGAATAATCATCCAAAGTATCTTAAAATCCCGGGAAAGCGAAACATATCTTGCAAATGAAACTAATTGAAAAAAAAAAAGTATCAATTGTAGAAAAACATTCCATTCATAGTGTCATTGCTAATAATTTTCCCTTAAACATTAATTCTATCCAGTGTATGTTTCAGTCAGAAGGGGGGGGGGCTTGAGCCCCTCAAGCCCCCCTCTGATCCGCCACTGATTCTCTACAGTGTTTTGCCCTTCTGGCTCCTGAATGTCTCCAAAGGAATCAGGCACACCTAGTCCTCTCAAAACAAGGGAGGACTTGCCAATGATTTCCATAATCAGTTGGTCAGTTACATCCAGCTTGTTGAGGACGTTACCACCAACTCCAGTTTTTGAGGACCTGTCCAGTTTTGCCTGCAAAATAAAGCACACCCTCATATTACATTGTAACAAGGTTATGTTGTAAATTGTTACATTTTGTAGTGATTATTTTATAATTAACATTCACAGACTACGTTTGTTCAAGGTATAAATTTTTTGCTTTGTATACTTACCACTGTTCTGTTTCTGAGGTTTGGCCAAGTGCTGTCTCTGATATATGCGTAGTCTTTTTCATTTGTGACTACACCGATTGCTACAGCATAGTCACGTATTTGTGTCCAACATAACCTCATCTCATCCTTTGTCAGCATGCTCGAAAATGGACCAAACAGAATATGTTTGTTCTCCAGTATCTTTTTTAGAAAATTTACGTATTTTTGGTTCTTTAGCTCCCTCTTGCTCATTTTGCTAATGCTTTTAACAACTATAAACACAGCAGATGTACTATCATCTAACAACAGCTGACTGCTAAACTAATAATAATAGTTTAATATTTTAACAGAGGCTGCAACTGTTTATGACATAAACTTTTCTACACTACTAACCATTTTTTATGTCACTGTTATTTAGTAAGTAATATTATTAGTGTGTTTATGAAATAGGGCCCTGGTCTGTGTTTCTATAATATAAATTACCAAATAGCTTAATTTTAGAAAATGACTGTAAAAAATTTAATAAACTGCTGTGTGAATTGTTTGATACACAGTGTTTTTATGATTTAACAGAAATTGATGAATATCTGTCTATGATATAATAAATATAATTGATGTCTATGCTGATAAAATTCTGAACTAATGAAAGCTTTCCATGGAAGTCATTATTGTCATTTGATGACTAAATAGGGTTAAGCCTGGATTGTACTGTCATGATTATATTATTTTGACACTCCTGTCACAAACAATGTAAATATTGTTAAACTATGAATGTATTTCTTTGTATGTTTTTTAAAGATGTCACTGTACTGCTATATTACTTTTAACATATTAGTATAATCTTAATAGGTACTTGTAAATTTTGTTATTAATTTAATTTTTGTTAATAGAGGTGCTAACCTGTATGTATATTGCAATCATATGACACGTTCTATAGCCCTATGGCTCTAGCCATACTTTTGGGCTTAAAGGAACAAGAAATAAATAAATCTGTGTAGTTTATCTCCAATCAATAATATGGTTGATTCACCCCCCACCCCCCAACCCTAGTACTAGTATCTAGGGGTTGTGTTACAGGCTGATCTAAGGTGGACAAAGCAGGTGGACAGAGTGGTTGAAAGGAAAGTCTTTATGACTGCTGGAGAGGGTGTTAAAGGGAGAGTGGTGAAGTGAAGGGAAATGCATATTGCAGGATAGTTCGTTCACTGTTGTAATTTGTTGCCGCGGACTGGCATCCATACGTGGAGGTGGAAATGCAAGAGCTAGAGAAGAACAGTGAGATGAGTGATGAGTAAATAGAAAAGGTAGGGTCAGGCTGGTGAGGAGGAAAGGAACTTCAGGCTTAGCGTGGTGATGAAGGAATTGGGATGGAAACTGTTGAGGAACAGGAGGAGAGTGGAAAGGCTGCTCAGGTTGTATAGTGGGATGAATGGGGAGGGGGGTGGGTGGTTTGCCCTGCACACCAAGGGAACTCTTAAGGGAAAAGGAAACAACAGTGAAAAGATTCAGAGGGTGTGGAGGAGAACGAAGAGGGGTAGACAGTCAATGCTGGTGACTGAGTTGAATGCACTCGTGAGAAGTTTGTGACTGATTGGGGGGGGGGGGGGTTGAAATGTTTAGGAATGGATTAGAGGATTGGTGCTGTGGGGATGGGTAGGAGTCTGCTTGCCACAGTGTGTTTGCCCAGTTGTGAGTGTAAAATAAAACTTTTTATTCTCTTCCGCTGTATAAATGTTATATCATCATAAATTATCTTCCTAAATTCACTCCACACTTTCCCTTTAAACCAATCTTGAAACCTACTTGTTATAAAAAGTTCTGCCCCCCAACTTCTTTCCTTGCCTGTACTTCCACACCACTCTATCATTAACCTCCTTTGCCAATTTCCCCCCACTCTCCAACTCCACGACTGGAATGTTGTTGAGTATTACCGCACCAACAATAGCATTCCCAGGCGTTAATAACACCACATTTTCTACGGACCTCTCCCCTTCTTCTTTCATAGAGTAGGTTCCTCTACTGCCCTCACCAAGCCACTGTTCACTAACTGCGCTGCCATTCGCTCCGTCACGTTACCCGTCCATTCTGCTCTCTCAATCTGGTGTACACCAAGCATGTTCAGGTTATCAGCCTCAGCAACCCACTGTCTGTCCCGGAGTCTGTCCTTTATCACATTAACTGTATGCCTCTCCTGTCCTGGTGGCCTGTATGACGCCAGTCCTGTGATCTTTTACCAGTTCCTTTGACTTTTACTTCCATCACTTCATCTACAGTAGGCCCTATTTCATTCCACCAAAACTTCTAACCCAGCCCTTACATGCACTTTTATTCCTTCCCCCTCCCTTCCTTACTAATCTTCTCTGAAGATTATGAATTTATCCTGCTTACATTCACTGTCTAGCATCTCTCTGTTCAACCATGTCTTCACTCTGCTACTTTAACATTTGCCATGTATCCTTGAACCCCAGAAAGCATCAAACTTACCATATACACTCAGACAGTTTGCAACCATGATTTTATTACATCACTTTGGTTCCTAATCCTGTGTTGTTTGCCCCAGCTCTCCTCCCTTATGCCTGTTGTATTTCTATCTCTAGTCTTCTCTAGGTCTACTTCAGAACCCCAGCCTTTACATGAGCTTCTTAGTGATTGCTATTTCTGTTCTTGCTGCAAACTCTGACCCTATCCAAGCAGCCAATTATCTCCCTGCCCAACTGGTCCTCTAAACTCCTCTTACCTTGTTCTGTCAAGTGCACTCTATTCCTTCCTACACTTATGAATCATATCATCTTCCTGCTATATGAATGTGGTCGCCCAGGTCCCTGCACACACTGTCACATAGCTCACTTGCTGCCACTGCCTTCGCGTAGTTTATACCTGCCTGACCAGCACCACACTAACCACTATCTTTGCTTTTGGAAATTTCTTCTTCTCCTTGCTCAAAAACCTCTCGATTGCTTTCGGATCATATCATGTCAGTTCAACCAAGCCATGACACTCAAGATTTTGATAAGATTTTTTCCAGGTCAACTATACGTAGAGTTGGGTGAATTCTCAAATATTTTTTATCTAGCTCATATAGTTTTAATTTTATAGCATATTGCAATTGACTGCTCCGGGGGTGCACCGGATGCACCCCGAATACTGAAAATATGCAATAGTCATGTGATTGCCCGCAACAAGTGCGTATTGTTTGTGCTCCAACCCCAAGTACTCGAAAAAAGACTAAAAATTCAACCCTGCGAAATTCGAGAGGTTACTTTATTACAATTTTTCTTCTTGATCAGTTGGTAATTAGGTGCATGAATCACTCGTCCGTACTAACCTTATTATAGTCTAAATAACAAACACTGTTATTAAAGAAAACACTGTATGTTTGCACCACATGAACGTTTTTGCATTATTCAAGTGTCGAACAGTCAGATAATTGTAGAATTTCCACCAAAGTTGACATTTTCTTTTGTTTATATAATCACAGGTTGCAGCTATATTTTCAGTCAATTGTAGAACATCTTGAGAGATGTTGTGGCAAAAACTGCTCCTGGTGCGCTCCCATAGAGTGTAACTTTCAATTGAAATACCAAAAATTTTATGCTCCCAACTGGAGTTCCGGTAAATGGAAAATGTGGCACCCGGCAGGTGTGCGCAAGGAGCATTTGGGTGCGGTAATTGGAATACACCGTTACTGAATTAAATATGTCATTAGTTCGAATTAGGTCTTCTTTGCAAGTTGCACTGTATTACAAAAATTGTCTTATCTTGGTTTCAAAGCAAACAATCTCAATTTTACAGTCTTGTTGTTCAATGTATGAGGATTTCAGAAAAAATAATAATCTTTCGTTCAAGGTTTCATAAAGTCATAAAAAATTTAATACAATATATTTTAATAAATTTTTGTGTGAAAAAAACAAGACTCTCTAAAATTTTATGAATTGCAGCTAGGGAAAAGTGTGAGCATGATGAAATATTTTTTATATAAACAGGTTTGTAGAATAATACCCAAAAATAAAATACTGGCTTTTCCATCCTCTTTGTAATAAAATATTATCTTTCTCTTGATAAGAGAATACTTGCTTTACAAGACCGTTACAGTATAATTTTTGCTTGTAAACTACTCTAATTTTAGTCCCTTCTTTCAATATCAAGTGCCATTTGTCCTGTGCTAACAATGTGAACTCAATTGAGAAGTGATAGGTTCTTCCAGGTGAAGTTTGTGAACTATCAAGCACTTGAAGTGGTACTGCACAGGAATTTTCATGTGCCGGTTAATAGATCGTTGGTGAAGGTCCATTGGTAGTAAACAACAGCATTACCTTCACGTGTATTCACTTTTGGCACCATTCCATAGTACCACGAGTGGTCGTACAGTATGTTTACATCGACACACGAAAGTTCCGAAATCTCACTTTGTAAATTGAGGTTTCAAGGAAGTATTTATACCATACGTGAAATGTCAGTTAAAATGGAAACTCAGGTTTTAGTGTGTCAGAAACAACTGCAGGTGTTAAAATAAGTGAAGACTTTGTCAAAATAATTCAGATTCAGATTTGAACAGTAAAGTAAACAGTAAACAATATGGAAACAGATAGAATATTGGAGAAATCACATTCATTTTCCTATTCCAGTGAACAATTTTAGCATATACTGAACCTATTTGCATTTGTGAAATTGCAGTTGCTACTAATTTCTTAACACTCAAATTTGTTTATTTATACTGCAGCTACTGTCATACATTCAACTTATTTTGCATTTCCAACACAATACATCTTTCAACCAACTGCCGTAGTATAGTGCTTCCTTTCTGGCCAAAATTGAGGGAAACCTAATTTTTACGCCGTTTACACCACACTCAAACAGTAGTTCCCTATGCGCAGGTTTCCGAAACTGCTGTTTCATGTGTCAGTGTAAACATACTGATATTTGCATGCAGTACAACATCCAGGGTGCAAATGAAGTTTGATAATTTTTCAAGTTATGTGAGAGATGAATCCTTTTCTGTACTGATTATTTGTGCTTTAATAGTGCCTGTCAAATGAAGGGTCTTATATTTGTGGATGTTTCTAGTATCGGGAAGAGAGTGTACGATTTTGAACCACTGTTCATGTGTTACACATTTTGAATCTGTTGCCTTTTCATCAACAAAGTGGAAAGTGACTTTTATGATCATTGTTTCACAAAATTTGACTAATTTGGGATGCTGTACAGTTTTCCAGAGGGTTCTGCAGACTTTCTTTTTGAACTTTTAAATGTTTAGATACAGGTTGATGAAGTTGTATAGTTGTTTTTATATTTAGCAGCACATCCATCAGTAAAGGAGTGTATTTTTTGTACCGGTACGTGAGAGAAAGTTTCTTTGACAAACACCCTTCTTGTTTCTTGAATTTTGTGCATGTCTCAGAGCTTGTTGCACAGAATATTCTGACACGCCAAATGCTAATTTCATTTTTTTTTTGTGTGTCCACATCAGGGATGCAGGAATAGTCAGTAACTGAATTTGCTTTTTCTTTGTAACATATTTCAAGTTCCCCTCAGTCATCTCTACACGCTTGTCTGTATCTGCACTTAGCGACTTTCACTTTCAAATTATATTTTGTTTGATCATGATCTTTTGGGAGTTCAACACCTATTACTTGGGTAGCCATGTAGACAAGGTAGTAGAGTTAACTGGAGCTAACGTTGGGCTAGTATAAATCGGAAGAAACTCCAACATTGTATTTCTTCACCTGTCCCATGCAGGTTGGCAACTTTCTGTTTTTACCTATGAATAACTTAGACTTAGAACACATCAGGTGGTTGCCTAACATAGTCATAGACATAATTTAGGCCTACTTAAATTTATACAGGACCAAAAAAGAAAACTAATATTTTACCAGAGTTGTTATTTAGTTAATATAGTAGTTCTGTTTTCACAAGCGAAGACTTTACCAAATACGATTCATACATAACGGCAGGTGTCTGTGCATCTCTGAACTAGGACAAGTGAGATAAGCAACGGGAAAAGAGATGCACAAATAGGTTTGGCAGAGCTATACAGTAGTCTTATTTTGTAAACACCAGCTACACTTGGCGACAGGCTTGGTTGTATCAGATATGGTTGTATGCAAGACAATGGAGGGTAAATGACGTTCGTGGAGATACAGGAAAGTTATCTACAGCAGTGAATGAGAATTCATAGTTAGCAAATCAGTAAGTTAGTACGTGAGGATCCCAGTAAACAGTTGTATCCTTGAATCTCATCAATTGGCAATTACAGAAGCAGTAAAATACAGGGGAGTTAGCAACTGTAGTATCTTCCTTTACATTCACCACATTGTACGTCCTCGCCAACCTTTCCACTCTTCTCCTTCCTGTTAAGGAGTCCCACCCCAATTCCTTCAACATCACTGATTGTCCGAAGTTCCCTTCGTCCTCATCAGCATGCCCTTACCTTTCCCTACAACAGTATCTGTAGGTACCTGTATTCTGACGAACTTCATCTTTCTCGTGACCTTCCCATCTGTATACGACCATACTCCCATCTTTCTTTGTAGTAAAAGTATTTGTATTCCTCACATTTATTTTAATTTTGTTGTTATCAGTCCATTATATGTATCTTATCAGTGTCAACGGCGAACAGTCTTATTTTACACCCACCCCAAAACCCATGTTGTTTGCCATTACTGTAAACAAGTGGTCCATCATACTTTCCTGTGGCGCACCAGATGTAACTTTGCGATATGGTGTCTCTCTATTTTACTCTCTTCATCTGTCTCTTGAGGAAGTCTCCAATTCATCTCTCTACAACTTAGTCTACCAGCAACTCTTCAACTGTCTCCATTAACATCCTGTGTGATACTTCGTTGAATGTTCACATACAAAATAGTACTTGAGAAAGTTCTCGAATACTACAATGATAAAATAATGTAAATTAATTGAGTCTACAAAAGTGTGCACGCTGAAATTTCTGTAAAATAATAAAAAAACAACACTTGGATTTTTTACTTACACAAGAATCCCTGTCACATATTTTCAACCATTACAGTAATCCACAAAAGCAGATGAATTGCCTATTGACTACTGGTACCTTTCCTTACTTTTGAAGAAGGGGGACCTGAATAGTTGCCTCTTGGAAGGACATCCCTTCAGGTTTGCAGGTTACGTTTAGGTTATCTTACATTAGGTTAGGTTTTGTCAGTTTAAGTTAATTTTCACTATGTATGTTGCCTCTCCCAAGGGACAACAATTCAGACAATCCTAAACTACAATACTGTCAGAAAAATTCTAAAGGCTGCCATTCCAAAGTTGCAAAAATTCAGTCACCCCTTGAAGAACATAACTATAAACCGTCAGTGATCATTCTGTTTTTCGGCAATATGATGCACAAATGTTTTTACATCCTCATGCTACTAGATCTTTGTTTTTGTGTGCGGTGGAAGTGATACAGATCTGTATGGGAAGTGTAGATAATACTATTATTTGAAAACTTGGCCATCGAGTTGGTGAAATTGTTTTTAAAATACTGTATAATCAAAACTGTTGCTACTAAAACTCAGGTTTGTGAAATATATTGATGACTGACCACTACATAATTCATCACTCAGAGTGATGTTTCCTCCCAAAGACCCCACTGATATGATGTTATCCTGTGAACATCTTAGAAATTAAATGTCTCATTAACAGAAACAATAAAAATACTGATTTTTATTGTTACATTTTTCTTTATTTATTCATGAATACATTATTTGTGGCTACGTTTCTCATAAGCAAGGTTTTCTCTCTTCATAAAGGAAACTAACTGTTCATTAACCACTTTCTCTGTTAACTTTGACGATACTGGAAGGATACTGATTGGTCTCAAATCTTTACATGTTTGTGCATCGGTGAGGTAATACCTAAATTAGCTACTATAAATTGTTTATAAAACATATATGATACAAAGTAATAACTTTTATATGATAGCAATTCACAATTAAAGTAATTTACTAAGAAATTATGTGGAACTATTTTGGTAATTCACTGGCAACTAAGCAAGGTAACCATTCTTAATGTTTGATTATTTGATGTAGGCTAATAAGAGTTCATTTTCCAGATGTTGATTTGATAAGTGTTTATTTAATTGTGTAGCTCTTTTTCTGGTAATATCATACTTCATAATTAGTATTAATGCTTGTCATAACATGGGGGAAACACTAATGGAATGTATAGGCCTAATGGTCTTCAGTTTGTACCAAAACTATCTGAATCACTATAACTCGCACAGGAGAAGGGAGGGGGGAGAGGTGCACTAAAATCATTCTGCTTATCCCTTGAGGATGCTTGTATGTTGTTGGGTATGCGTAACTACAGATTGAATAGAACCATAGAATATGTGTATAGTTATTTGAACTCTAGTGCTTAACTTATTATAACAATCTGTGAACCATTTAAATTGCTTATTTTATAATGTTTTTCCAGTTCATGAAAAAGAGCAAAGAGAAAGCACAGAAAGAAAAAGATGCAGAAGAAAGTGAGTTAATGTTTTCCGATGTGATCACTGACAAATTACGTCAAGGAGCGTAAGTGTATTACAATATTGTTTTTAGATAATTTTTCTTTTGTGTTACTAGATTAATTTTTACATGCTGTACAACCTATATATTTGCATTTGGGTTTAATCAGTATTGCTACAGGGGGTTGATTCTCGAGTTATGAGATTATTTCGAATTGCTGAAGTTCACTTACTAAATTTTGAAAACCTTTATCTCATTATGGTAGAACGGTATTCTTGTGTTTAAATCTCAATGTACGGAATCTTAGTGCGAGATCTTCCTCAGTTTCGAAATTCCAGTCACACTCCCGCGGCAGACACCTGCGAGTGAAAAGAACACTACTTGTTTGACGCAATGAACACACTCCCTGGAGACAAAAAGTCATTTGTTCTGTGGTCGTGCGCAGTGTTTGCACACGTGTAAACGGAAATGAAAAGAAAATATATATAATTAACAAGCAACATGTTTTGTGATGGAATATTATTGTGTATGAATAGTTACAAAGTCTCTAGCAAGAGACATTTAATTCGCAGAACATTTTACTAGGAATTCAGGACACTGCTGCCATCTTGCTACCATTTTATGAACATAAAGACATTGCATTTTTTTTTGAACGAGCACTGCTGTTTACAAAGATTAAATTTGCTATGTTAAATGGTTTTTGTATTGCGTACGTGTAGTAGGTACTGAGATTTAAGTCACAACAAAAGGAGAGATGACTAAGAGTATATTTGTTGGTTTATTGGTTATTATTTTAGCAGAATTTTCCATACACATTTTTTGGTAAGTAAAATCACAGTAGGTCTACATAATGGAACTTTGAATGATTACCTACATTACAACGATAAAAAAAAAAAAGATATTTTTTGATAAAATTGCAAATAGTAAAATATTTGCTACATAAAAAAACTATTGGGAGGTGTGGTGTTTCGAACCTATTTTCAAAAATACTCTGCACAAAGTGTAGAACCAAAAACGCTATCACACAGTCTTTGAGTTTCATTATAAATATAATACTGTATTATGCACAGATATAACATTAAATGTGTGTTTCATGATAAAATTAGTGCTGTGTTGCAATCATGTATCTGAAAATGAACAAGCAAAGTACATATTAACAACTTTTAAAATACGTGAGGAAACTCTGCAGTACTTGATTGCTTTATTTAGTCTGTTTAAAAGAGCGAGATCGTCAAAATACATGGCAAAAGACTTAAAAGGCGTTGCAAAATTGCATTTCACCACTTCCAAAGGCATGCGAGATTTTTTCTCATGGAATAATTTCGTTTCGTAGTTATTTTCACTCAAGAATAGCAGAATGGAATCTTTACTAAATGTCAACCAAATTCACAATGGAATAATCTCTCAAAATTTCGAGAATTGGCCCCCAAGGTCTGCAAAACAAGGAAAACCTAGAAAAGTCAGGGAAATTGCAATCAGTGACTGGAAATTCAAATGTTCCGCACACTCTTCTGATATTCAACAACAAATTATAATTTAATCCTCTTAGCGTAAACATTTTTAACAGAGAACATAAGTTGTTTTGGCTTCTAATAGACAGCACTATGTCGTTGCAGTAAATGAGATTTATGAATTTGTTTTAAAAAGTTGTCCTGCAAATTGAAGTTAATTTTTGTGATTTTTTTGCTACGATATACGCGAAAGAGAGGAAATTCTCAATTTTCATATAGAAAAGACAGGGAAATTTGATCCAGATATTCTGTAGCTACCTTGTTATTGTTTCCTGTTAGTCTATATTTAAAGTTGGTTATGACAAACTGATGTTGCTAAGGCCTACCATGGAGAATCAATGTTAAAAAAATTAATTCTTAAAGAACTAATTTAAAAGATTACACTCAAACACACAAGTAAAATTTCTCAAGAAATATTGTAATTAAAAGGATCTTTAAAAAAAATTGGCAAATTTTTTTTGTATAGTTAGCTGTATTCTTACAGAAATCTTACTTAGAATAATTTTTGTTTGAAAGTTATCTACAAAATTTACTTGTTGAGTAGTAGTTACTTTTGATGTTGCTCGTCTATGTAAAGTTTGTGACTGCACACTGTATATTTGTTCCTTCAAATAGCTCAGTTTTGAAAGAAGCTATTGATCACTTTTCTGTACATGTGATGGGATGAACACGTACACTTAAAAAATTAACTGCTGGCAAATGGTTACCCAATTGATATAAAACAAAATCTGAAAGTAAACATTTCGGACATAAAAGAACAAACACCAAAAAACCTGTTGGAACTCTGGTGATTCCATATGTTTGTGAGCTTTCAGAGAAAATAAGATCATTAGGAAATAACTCTAAAACATGGACTCCAAACAGCTTTGAAATCAGATCGTTCCACCAAAGTCAGACATATCACGAACTCAAAACTTCAGGTATCAGATTCCCTGTGAATGTGGCTGTGTATACGTTGGGGAGACTGGTAGACCCCTTTCTAGATGCACTAAAGAACACAAAATTATTGTTAAGAAGGGCAAAATTAAAAAATCTAGACTAGCAGAACATGCCTACGACAAAAGTCATAGAATGCTCTAGGAAAATGCTACTCCACTGACAAAGGAAACAAACAAAATTTAAAAGACAATCAAAGAATAAGCATTCATATCAGAAACAGAAATGTATTTAACCAGAAAAGCATTGAATTGAAAAACATTTAGTTACCAATAATTACAAAAGTATATTTAAAAAAAAATATTTAAGCCACAGCCAACATCAGACTTTTACCTGTGCAACCAATCAGGGGATGGCTCAATGCCATTAGCTGAGGCAGAAGAGGAGGTGTAAAGTGTATAAACCCCAACCCTTTGTTTTCCAGTACTGGTGTTCCTCAGACAGTTTAGGTACCTGAAGACAGAAACAGATTACAGTTTTGTTGCAAGCAGACCTTTTGAGTTTCTTTTTAACTGTCGACAGTTATTGGGTTATGTTCATTTGCATTCCTAAACGTGTCTGTTGTGTCTACAAACAGCAATTTTTTCGTTCCCTTGATTTTTTCTGTTTGTCATTTTAGTTATATTTGTCTGTCTCGCTCATTCACCACTTGCTGACAGAATTCCAAACTTACCACAATCATTCTTGGTTGGTTTTTTTGTGTCTGTGTGTTCATTTTTGTTGATTAATTTTCTTGTTTTGTTGTTTACAGACTAATTCTTTTTGGAAAAGCATGTGTTTTCCCTTGTTTGCCAGTTGTCAAAAATTTTATTTGGATGTTTATTTGTCTGTGTGCATTCACTGGTTTTCTGTGACACCATTGCTGCAATGGCATATGTCCAAAATTTTCTTTTATTAGTAACTTGTCCCCAATGCAAGAATCATTGAAAAATAACATAATGTCAAAAAACGTAGAAAATGTGATCCATCTCTGAATTTTCTTGAACGACAAGCAAAAGCTAAAGAAAAAAGAAATAAAGAAAGAGATGCGCAGAACCGTGACATTCTCCAGCCTACAGATGAGTTAAAACTTTTTTTTTATTCCATGTATGCTGCAACTAAGGAACTAGCACCAGACTTACAGAAGGTTGTGAAGAGGACACATTTTCCTGTGGTCTCAGATGTGGAAGATGCGATGAACCGTTTGCACCTGTACTCCACATCCAGTCTACGTCCACAGGCAGCTCTGTGATTATGTACTGATAATGGAACAAGCACATATGCATGATAGCACCACTTGCAACGTATTGTTCACAAATGTCGTAGAGTACATGGACAGCATGTCAAAGAAAGGCGAGATATAAGCTGTGTACGTATACAATATCTGCGTTACTTGTGCATTCGAGTTTAAGGAGTAACATTCAATGTGCAACTTATTCATTCAATAATGTAGACATTAGTGATCCTCTCGGCTCCGGAGGAGAGTTGGTTGTCAGCTGCCACTACAACAGTTAATCTGTACTGCAGCTACGCAACAGCTCCTCGACTAGGAACACCAGCAACCACAGGATCTCTTCTTGAAGTGCCTCTCATGACCGTGAGTGACCTTCGCCGGCCAGCTGTACAGCCACACCAGCCTTTGTGCCATTTCCTGAGACATCGAAACACGCTCTTCAGATTTTCCCCACGGGAACTAGTGCTCTCTGGCCCTTTCTATACATGCCCTTCAAGCCAAACCAGTCCAGGATGGAATATTTGGCAATCACCACTGAACTTACCATCTGCAACAATACTCTTTTCCTTTTCATTTCTCCTATTGTTGGCTTTTCCATTATTCTTCTGTCTATTAAAGCTTCTATATCCCAATATCTCTTCGGCTTGCTCTGTGAAAGTGGTTCTGTCCGCCTTGTGAGTCTTTTATGTTTCGGAGGAGGTGTCTCGCTTATGCAACACCCTTACTTTTTCTAAGAGACACTAAAGGCGATGCCTTGTCTGCATACCTCCTGAGCAGTAACAGGTTTCTGATTTTTTTGCAGAAATTGGTTTACAGGCGAAGGGACTTGCAGAGGCACATTTCCAGCGCTCTTTTTCAAGTTCGCCTACTCCAGTGCCAACAATATAGTTCCACCGCAGACAAGCCTTTTCTGGGCCATACTGGCAATCACAAACTTTGTTATCAAGTTCTGAGAAATATAGCAACTCGTTAACAAATTCAGAGTTTGGAGATACAGTGTTTGCTCCTTTGCTCCACGATAAACCAAAAACTGAGTCCATTTGACTCAGGTCAACAACTGGGTTTTTGTGCTCCCACAGACAGGATTTAGCAGGGTGTTCAGAAACCTGGAAAAGTCATGGAAATTTGTAAAAAATTCTGTAAATTACTTCCCAACTGTTATTTCTGCCAAAGAAATGCATTTGTTTTACTACGGGCAAAAAAATGTAAGTAATGCTGGGTTATGGTTATACCTAGGCTCTAAGTTTAATGGCGTTTATTTGAATGAAAGTTTGCGACAAAATCACGTTATTGTCCGCAAGTAAAGTTGATGAACAAGCCTAACCTGAACTCGGAGATACATATTTATTTGATGTTGCATCGGAATATTCTCCATACTACTTGTCACAGAACTGTGATTGCCAATATGTGACAGACCTCAGTATGAACGTTCTTAGGGTTTCTAAAGGTGTTTATTATTCAGAACATTGGAGATGTTAATAAAAAACTATTAAATATCTAACTATGTCCTGTTTTACAACAAAACAGTGGTATTGGTCAGGAGTATCAAAAAATAGAAGTCACACATGCTAACAACGTAAGTATATCTTGCCAATCAATACATTTATTTCTGTTATGGGGCGTACAATAATATGGTACATTGGATAAGCAATTCAGATAAACAAAACTATATTTACTTTAGTTATAACTTTCGAAAGGATGGTACAGTGGAAATCAATTATAGAGGAAATTTGGTTATACAATGGTAATTTTATGCTTATAACGCATAAATAAAGAAATTGTCACAGTCTGTATACTGCGGAATTACATTCCTGCTGTTAATTATCGTGCCCCCCCCCCCCCTCACAGGTAATGTAATTGGCTTCGACTATTTTGTACATTTTGTAGGAAAATTTGCATTTTATATTGGAAAACCTGGAAAAGTCTGGGAATTTGTTTATCCTTGTTCGCTGGACATCCTGTATGCAAAGAGACCAAGGTTGACACAATCACTGTCCCCATTGTCCAAGAATTTCTCCAGTGAGTAGCTTACCAGGTACATCAGCTCCCACCAGTACGTACTTGCCAACTTCTTTGATGTGTTGGTTGACATCTTTCAAGGCACTCCGACAGATAGTTTTTGTCAGCAGTGAGAATAGAATAACAAATTTTCATCCTGATCAAAAGCATTAAAATTACAAATATACTTACACTATTGCACGAGTGTGCAACAGTAACATGGAATTTCTCATGGTTAATCTTGTTACAAAAAAAAAAATAAAGGCCGTTCACGATAAAGTGAGCACTGCATAAAGTTTCCTTTCGCCAGCTTTGCAGTTAGCTTTACTATTTTTAATATGAAAACTCTCATGTAACTTAAAACCAGTGTAAATGTTTCAACACTCCCAAAAGTTAACATATATTAGTTCAGGGCTGCCACCAAGTTCATTTCTAAAATCCTGTAATTAGCATTAAAAAATTCTGTAAAATCCTGTAATAATTCAAACTTACGTTTACTTACTTTTCCGAAGTTTTTTTAGAAGATTCTTGCTGTAAAATTTTGATAGTGAAATTAATATGTATAGTAAATTATTATAGTATTTTGAAAAATTGAGATGTTATACAGGAAACCATTTACTGTTAATGTTTTTTACAGACTGAACTATTTTCTAACCTGTTTCGGTAAAGTAGCAGTGAAACTTTCCAACCCATTTTACTATTTGGAAAAATTTGTAGAATGAGTGTGAACATGTTCAACTGACTACTTATTGTTGAAAAATTAATATATCTGCGTACATTTATTTATGGCCTCGAATGAGACGTAGTTTGCTTGTATCATGGCGCTGCACATAAAATGTAAATACGAGTATTTATTAACATAATCGCCGCATGTTTTCACCAAAATTTTTGGCACAAAATATGGGGTGCAGCCATTATGAGAGGTTTTAAAAAAATTTCCTTTTTTATTTATTTTGGCCTAAAAAAACATAAATTTCCATATATTTGCTTGTATATAGCATGACATTTTGTGCAAAAATAAAGGGAAAGATTTGTAGGTTTAAAATAAGCACGAAAAAGATTAGTGAATCTCGTTAATCCATTCATGTGCGCTAATTTCTGTGTCAATTGTTGATAAACACATGTTAGAAATATCCGTGAATATCTAACATTATCCGCCTGTCTGTTGTAACCTTTAAATATCCGTTAAAACGGATAAATTCTTTTAAAACGGCAGGCCTGTATTAGTTCAATAAAACATATTTTTAATTAATTACTAATTCTGCCGAGTGTTCAGTTTATAATGAACAGCCTATAGACTGATGCACATCGAACAAATTGTGCCTCAACTACTCTTCTCCAACAACTCAATAACCCATTTTTCGTGTAAGTGTAGGTAATGTGAGAGAGTTGCGTGCCTGTGTCAATACAAATTCTTACGTCTCGTTCTTCTGTCTTCCCTGTTATTTTAACAATTAAGGGTTTGCAACCAGGTATTACTGGAAGACTGATTTGCTAATATGATCTCATTGTTATGCAGGGTATTTTTGAGGAATTCGGGTTTAGCCTCGTTATATGCCGAGCATTATGCACCAAACATGTTGTTTTGCACCTTTTAGCCATATGACCATTTCGTAAACAAATAAAACAGCATGTGTTATTTTCAAGAATTTCATATTTTTTCAGCAGTTGTCATTTGTCTTGAAAAAATCTGCAGAAAAAGGTCCAGTATGTAAACTTTGATCAGTATCTTTTCATATCCAAACCTAGACTTTAAACACACAATAGCCTTAAAATAATTTCCTGCTTTGGTGGGAATCTTTCAACAACTTTTTGTGACCGGGAAGCAGATACTGTCATTTATATCAGTACTGGAACTTATATGAGTCAAACTCTTTATCTTCATGAATCTTGGAAAACCGATTCCATCCAGTACCCTAACCACTCACATCCAAATTTCTTAAGTTCCACATTTAGTGGTTTGGAGTTTTATTTAGGTAGGTCATTCGGAATAAAGTGAGCACTAAAGATTTAACCTTTGAAAAAAAATCACTAGTCGTTGCTGCATATAATTAAACATTGACAATAGTTACATTACTGAAAGAACATCAAATGGAATCGACCTCTCCATATTTAATATATTTTAAAATATTTATTTATGATAGTATTGGCATACTTACTGCCTGTATTATTTTATTTAAACAACGCCAGTAGAAAGTGATTAATCCGGGCCGTTCAAATTCAACAGCCGTTTGCGAATGGCACCTAGCGCTCCGCGTACTGACGTAGTTAAAAATTTCGCCGACAGGTGGCATCAGAGTTAGGTTTTCGCCACTCAGCTTGGAAGCGTTCAAAAGACGGTGCAAGAGGAGAGCGTAGTTGTGTTTGTCCGCTGTGCAATAAATATGGGTTTCTGATAAACACATTCAAAAGTATTAGAAATTACTGTTTTCTCATTGGTAATATGTAAGTTGTGTGTTACGATCGCCAACATGAGTATCTTGATTTAGTAACAGCAATTTATTTTTTGTTTCATACACTAAGAAATTACGTTGGTTTTGTTGAGTGCGTCGTTGTTCATGGCAGTACAACTGAAGGAGTTTGCATTATTAAATTGCGTGTGTCGTTATGGCGTGTTTTTTATTGTGGCTGTTGTGAGTTACAAATTCGATTTTAATGTGTACATATTTACGAGATACGTAACGGCAATAGTGCGGGTCGTATAAATTAGTCGATGCACAGACACCAATATTAAAAGACGTTAACTTGCAGGTATTTATAACTAAGATTACTACTGTTTTATACATTTTATTCAATACCTGTGTATTTAGTAATGAGTAGATATTGTTGATAAAATTTTCAGTCCAGTGTAATGTAGATGTAAACATTGTACAAGCCTATGTAAATTAAAGCACGTGGCAATGTTTACGTTTACATTACGCGGAAAGATATAAACTGGCAGAAAAGAGAAATTAATCAGGGCTTTTTTGAGTGCTCACTTTATCCCGAATCACCTATACCCGTTCTCAGTTTTCCTCTCTGTTTCGTTAATTTCTTTACTCAATATAATTGAAAATTTCAAACTCATAGTAAACTATATTTGGTTCTGTGCACATCACAGACATCAATTTCAGCTTCCAGCTCATTTTCATGTTTACCTGTAACCAATATTATAAAAAAATTGTTCATCAAGAGATGTGAGTTTGTAAATTTTACTTTCTATTAGATGTTGATTAACCGTTATAGTCACTAGATTGGTCTTGTCTTCAGGCTAGAGTTCAGTTGCTGGCTAGCTGCGCTGTGAAGAAGAAGAAAAAACCCACACTTCTTGACATCTGCTTGTAAATGCACAGTTTGCACAATTAGTCCTGTCGTGGTTGCCACGTGTCCAATTAGCCTGATTGGTGAATAAATAAACAAATTATCAACCAAATCTGAAAACTAATGTAATTCACCTAAAACATTATAAATTGATTTACTTCTAAAGGCTTGTTGACAGAAAAGTCAAACAACCAAAGAGATTATAGGTACCCAAGAAAGATAGTATTGTGTTGTGTCCTGAAATATCCAACATGATCATATACATACATTACAGAGACTGGAAGGAGCCAGCTCAAAGAGTAGCGTCAAATATTAATTTGTGATTAAATATACATGCTGTGTTGAATATTTTAAAATTGAGCATTTATATGCAGAAAATTTCAACTTAAACAAACTAACTGTGCCCGTTAACGTTGAAAATTAATCTACGATGAAGCAACTGAACAGATGTCGCTAAAAAAAATGCAGTAGTAACAGCTTTTTAGTATTGTTAACTGTGTATAAAAGGAATGCAAAATGAGCTAAGCACTTGGAAGGATATGGGTCCGCAGTGGCCAAATGGTCAAACCATTCGCCTCCCACCAAGGCGATCCGGGGTTCGATTCCTGGCGGGGTCACACCACGGATTTTCGCATGTGAGAATTGTGCAGGACGATGCAGTTTGTCGCCAGGTTTCCTCGGGGATCTCCCGTTTCCCCCGCCCCTTCATTCCGGCGCTGCTCCACACTCACCTCATGTCACCCCTCACCAGCGCTAAAGACCTCGATGATAAGTGCTGACCACACTATCTCACTCGCTCCTAGAAGGATGAGTTTTGTAGTGTGCGGTATCTCTTTTCTTTCAAAGGAACTTTCAGTGGAGCTTAGCTGCTTTTATTTAAAAAAAAAAAAAACTTGAGCTGAGCTTCAATTTCAATGGAGTTTCCCTAGCACTTTTTTATTTTGTTCAAAATCTCTCATGCTAACTCATCTGGTTAGTATCCTTTTAAGAGTTGAGGAACTGTAACATGAATTGCAACTTCTGCAGTGATGAAAGTTATCTGAAAGTGGCTTCATATGGCAGGAGACTGGTATGGCCTTTGTTAATATTCAGTCGCTATTATGTTAGCACAAATATTTATACAGCTGAAGCCATTACGACATTGGTGTGTGGAAATGTAATTCATATTTATGGTGTACTGAGCACAATCAGTCTGTTTGTTTAGTTTTGGGGACATAAAACTGCCCTGCAATGTAACTAAGTTTGTGGTATAACTGATTTCTTCTGTATTAGTTTTCAGACAAATACTGTTCATATGCTTAAACAGTAAAACCTAGAATTTTTCGAACACATTGGTTTAATTTAAAATAACTTGCACGTAAGCTAATCATTCATTGCTGCTCGAGTTAAGTTGTAGTAGTCGTTACATTTAACCAATCACACAAATGTTTGGTAGCCCGACTAGTCCATTTGTAATTCACCTGATGACTGCCATCTTGTTATAATCTTAAAAATACTTTCCTGACAGGGTAGTTGCAACTTAAAGCAACTTTCAAAAAAGGTATTTATCAGAGGACAGAAATGTCAACTTTTCAATCTAAAATTTTAGATATGTGTCCAATTTTGCCATTTGGTTTTAGATAAAAAAAACTTATTGGCAAGAGAAATGTCCAAACTAAATTTATTTGCAGGACTTAATTGTGTTTGTAGTTACAGTATAACTATTCTTGTTTGTTCCAGGAGCAAGTTCCTGATTGAACGGAGCTATGTGCCGTGTGAAGATCTAATAGTGGGAAGACTATCTTTTCAAGGAATGAACCCGTACATTGAAAGGATAATGCGTGAGGAAGAGGAAGAAAAGTTGAGAAGGCTGCAACCTAAATTAGAAGCAGATGTTTCAGAGGAAGAGATGGCACATAGATACAATACATTGGTAGGAAATATCAGCAATAAGTTTGCCAAGCGAAGCCACCAAGGACCTCAAAAACGTACAAGTGAAACTAAATCTACATATGAATCAAGAAACAAAAAGGCTATGTTTTTAAAACCTAATGACGATTAGAGTTACGTACCATTCTTATCGTGAGAGACACAAGTTGAACTGTATATAGAGGAAGGGAACATTGTTTTAAAGACTTGTGGGTAAAGCAGATACTGTGTTTTCTTTCTTTGTTATCCCAACAAATGTGCATCATATTATTTGGAAAGTCTTTTTCAGTTGGAAGCATATTTCTTACACGATGACATAAATATTAGTAAATTATTGGTTTGACTCTGTAATTAAATTTTTTACAGCCTAGCAACACTTGACAGGAACAATAAATGAATGACAAGGTTACTGATACAGTGAAAGAGGGTGTAAAAATTTAATTTTGAATAAAGGAACATAGAACAATTACAGCAGTACATATAAGGGAAAAATGCCCGTCTGAATTCTACCTTAATTGGACTAAATATTCCAAACTGAGAAGTTACTACATCCAGACCAGGTTGAAGTATGTAAATGTGAAAAGAGATAATGCAGTCCTTAATCACAGAGGTGGACTAGGATGTAAAATGTGAATCAAAACTATTTCTTTGAAAATAAATGAGAAAAGAACTGTTGAGTTCTTAGTGCACTTTTTTTAAAGTACTGGACTATGTAAATGTCATTTTATAGATGTAAAACAAAATTCATAAGAAATGTCAGTTAATGTACTGACAGATTACTTCCAAGCCCATGTATTTTAATAATTCTACAACATTTTGGGTCGAGATTCACTCCATATTTACGTTTCAATTTCTGAATAAAAAATAAAAAAAAAATTTTTACTTTAAACACTTTTCAGTCTTTCATTGCTTCTTGCCTGCTGTATGTTTGCTTCAGTCCAAGTTCAAGATCCAGTTTGATTAGGAGTAGTGAAAATACTTACTAAAGCAAAGTTTATTTTAAACTTGTTTGATAACGTTGTATGTTAAACACAGCCTGCTGTACCTTCTTAACCTTGTAGTCAGGTACAGAAAAAAGTTCCTTATTTTGACATTATATTATTGATTGAATGTTTTAAGTTTGAATTTTTAGATAAAAACTAACACAATGAAACAATTTCAGTATGCATAGACAGGACAGCTGTTTAGTACTAAAAGTACATTTTAAGGTGCAGCTTATGATTCCACAAATAAAATAGCCTACCTATTAAGATAATAACCGAGATATTTTTGCAGATTTTCTGTGAATTATATAGCATTGACAAATTTGTATGTTGACTTAGTTACTGTACTAGAAACACATTTACTATGTTATTCGCTTAATTCTTTCTGCCAAGTATATGTAAGCACGTGCAATAAAAACCCCTGTGTGACGACCCTAGTCTCGGGAACCATGAGGTGTCGTAATACAGAGTACAGTGTTTGCTGTACCATAAAACTGAGTGAAAACACACAATTTTTTAAAGCTAATACATTGAAACCCTCTTAAAAAGTTTCCTGCTTAATAAGTTATACATGTTTATGCAGACAAGGTGCCAAATTGTTTAACTTAACCCTTTTAAGAAGTATTTCTGGTTAATAAGCATTATTTCATTCTGTCCCATCACAAACGTCTAAACAGGATTTTACTGTAATACAGCTGTTACTGTTAAATATTTTTCATTGCAGTGTACTTGCTGTAAGTGCTTTATTTTGTACATATTATGTACGGTCTTAAAATTTATAGAGATTTTTGTAATGGTTTTTCAAAAATACTTATTCTTCTATGTCACTGTGTTGTCACAGCCCAAGTTAATAAAAATCTGTATTTAAGAATTGTAGTGCTGAACATCACTAAAACATTTTCTAACAAGCAAAATAAAACTGTAAATAAAGTGTGTGTTCTGGTGCTTCTATAAATTATAAATTCCCATCTGGCCCCTCAGAGAATGAATTTGGCCGTTACCAGTGCAGTTTATTGCATTTTCACCTTGCGTGCATTATTATGTACATTATTATGTACAGTATTTATAACTGGGAGGACGTCTTTTTTTTAAGTCTAATTTGTCCTCTTACTCTGAATTACTCATGCCATGTAACTTAATAACAATTTTTTTCCTAAGCTTCGGTAACCAAGTAAACATAGAAGAGTATCGATTTTGGAGAGTGGAACTCAAAATCACACTTTGATAGTACTGTATATTTGATGCTTTCTTCCTTATTACCAGTCAGTCAAGATAAAGTGAACACTAAAGATTAAACCTCTGAAAAAAATCCTTAGCTGCTACTGCATTTAATTCAGCATTACTAATACTTGCCTTTCTCGTATGGTTGTCAGCGAATTACCAAATGTAGTTCCTGGTGTTTTATATTTAAATATACCGATACTGAAATAAAATCAGTGGAAATGGAAATGGACTTATTTGTATTTTATATGATTGAGGAACTGTTTTTTGTCAAACTACAGTAAACCCTCGGTCTAACGACATCGCACGGTGCCAGGAAATTGTGTCGTTAGATTGCTGATGTCGTTAGTCCCGAGGTAACTAAATTCTCCCCCCCCGTCCCCCCCCAAATAAAAAAAATTAAGTCAGTTTTTTTTTCTAAAATTTATGTAGAACAATTACCGACTTAAAATAAAATTTCGTTTAAATTATATTTTAGTACGATGAAAAGGTGTCTTCCAAATAAAATAGTACCCCACAATCCCCCACCGTGACGTGCGTGGCAGAGCGGCGCGCTTGGTCTGGTTGTGTAGGATGGGGGAGGGGAGTGGCCGGGCTGCTGGCCATGGCTTGCCTCCGGGCAGCTCGTACACGCATGATTCATCCTTTTTGTCTCGCGCGAAGTACATTCAGACCACAACAGAACAACTCGTATTATTTACATGAATGTATACGGCAACGATTTTTAAACCTTTCAGTACAGCCATTGTCTTTTTTTTTTTCATTACACAAGACTGTTACAGCCTGTCGCCATTATAAGTATTTATGTGATACTAATAAAAGTGCATATTAAAGAACAACATTTTAAAAAATGTCTGTATTTTTTTAAAACTCAGAACGCCTATTATGAACACGAATTTAGAGCCACTCAAAAGGGCAAAAAACTGACTTTTCAAGGTGCTGTCACATATAAAATAACGACTAAATTACTCGTCGCTAAAAGTTGTAGACGTTTTGGAAAAAATCATGAAACTATGCACAACACACCAATTTAATGCTTTGTACTGCGAATAGAGATGAAATGGCTCTTGGGGCGCTGGCTGCAGTCGCTCTTATTGCTCCATTGTCGAGCGAGGCGCGAGCATAAAACAAAAACCTTATCAGCCCACGTGCCGCACACGGCGACGGGACTGTTGTGTTTGCGTCGTAGGCCGTTTTACTCCGCAGCGCTTTCATAGCCTCATGACGAGTGATCAATAATACAGCAGAAGTTGTCAAGGTCAAGCCGAGCTCACTGCAGCTAGAGATAAAACGATTATATAATGCTGGATTTTTTTTCTTTTACGGACTGTTGGTCCTTTTTTTTTTTCGCCGTGCGTAATGAGGGCGGAAAAAACAAATGTGTCTTATCAAACCCTCATCCCCCTGGGCTCTCGCAAGACACGGAAACATGGGAGAGAGTTGCCTAGTGGAAGAGGAAAAACAAACACGTGTCTCTGCTTTGTGGCGAGACAGGATGCTAGTTGCACATGACAATCAGACAGTCTGCAGTTGATGCACGCGCACACAAGCACAATCTGGCTTGTTCGCGGGGAAAGGGGGGGGAGGCTGAATGTTTATTGGCTGGCGTGGACAGTCAGGAGGGATTGTATCTATGTTTAGCGGTGTGTTTCTTACAGCACAGCACTCACAAAGGAAATTGCAACACAAACGATTTTCCTTAAATTTAAAATTTTTTTTTACCCTAATTTTTCACGGTTCTTCAAAAAAGAATGTAAATTACCATTGCTATGCCACGTCACGTATCGAACTGCATAGCTGAGATAAGGACACGTGGAGGAGTGTGAGAGGGAAGTTCTGGCAGGAGGGAGCATGGAGAAGCGAGGGGGAACAAGAGGAGATAAGGCAGCGTTAGTCATCACGTCTCACATATATCGGTGTTGCGCGGGCGGCCTACGCACCCGGCGCGCGCTTCAACTATATTCCAGCCGAAGTTTCCAGCATTTTTAAACAATTTTTTTACAGCTGCATATTACTATGTAATTTATGATAACTGCATTATGTTATTGTTTAATGTACGTATAATTATATTTAATCAACGTTTTACTGCGATCTGTTTCACTTTGCATAGCTTTGATAAATTTTTTAAACTATCAATTTTTCCACGGTTCCTGGAAATTATGTCGTTAGATCGGGGGTTTACTGTACGTAGGTTACTGCCAACCGTAGAATTTAGCATACATGTGCAAACGCAATGTAACTCGTCAAGAAAGGTTACATTTGCACACACACACACGCAGTATATGTGCAATCAGTGCAACAGACGGTAATAAATACGTAGTTTGACTTAAGAGAAAGCATGAGAATGCTTTGTTACTAAAAATAAGTTACCGTATTTGCCGGCATATAGGACGACCCCGCATATAAAACGAGTCATGGTTTTGAAGGAACAAAATCTTGAAAAAAAAGTAAATTACTAATTTTGAAATTCCCGACAGAAAAATATTTTTTTTTCCTTTGCCTGAAACATTAAAAACTTAGTTTATATATTTTCAATGCATTTATTACCGGCATTCAAACATCACAATAGACACATAAACGAATAACATTGGCTACTACCGCCTTCCGCGCGCCTAAGAGCCAAGGAAATGCACGGCGGCGGCCGGCGATATCTCCATTTGCCGGCAGGTGTGCACGACTTGGCAACGCCGGCCTAAGGCACGCCGCGCACTACATGGCAACGCCGGCCTAAGGCACACCGCGCTCTACATGGCAACAACAGCTGCTTGCAAGGTCATCGCATTCCTGTGCGCTGTTGTCCGCCAGCCTAGCACTAGACGGTAGACACATGAATGTGGTACACTACCTAGATCCTCGTTTTTTCCACCCGAGAGTCTTGTGCTCGCGAGACAAAGGATGAAAGCGAGCGGACCTAGATCCTAGTTTTCTCCGCCCGAGAGTTGTAGGCTGGCGAGACAAAGTACCTCGGCACGCGCTCGCATCGATCGCCACTTCGCTGCGAGGAAGTGTCCTTTATTATGAATGACGCTCATCAAAATTTCGTACCGTAAATTTTATTAAAATAAACGGGGCACTCGTTTCCATTTGTGACGAAAAACGCAATTCCTTGAAACATCATACAACTCCACAGCTTACAGCTTAGCTTTCAAACTATTTTTGGCTACCAAAAATTTTTGCACCTCATATAAGACGAGTAGCAATTTTTGAGGGCCAAAAATATGTAAAAATTGTTGTCTTATATGCCGGCAAACACGGTAATTTGATCACACATGGTAAAGAATCTGAATAAAATGTTGATGTTGGTCCGTCTAATTGTATTGAAGTTACAGATACTGTGTGAACTGTTACATTTAATGACTGTTGGATATTTTGTTTGATTAAATACATAATTCTTAAGCTTTCATTGTTGTCGTTGATTGCACGTGGAAATTGATTTTAAATATGTTAGTGGCAAGGCAACAGCAACTTTTTTTTTTTTTTCAAACGTTATGTGGAACAAACTGAATGCAATTACATATTTACGTGTTTCATAATTTTAATTGTCTTAGGCCTAAAATGTAGCTCTTAACTAAACTAACTGTGCACTTTATAGTTATTGTAGATTTGGGAAGTACATGAAATGTTTTGTTTTCTTTATTTTAGGAGTTATTAACGTATATTTTCTGTTTTCAGAATGTTTGTTTGGATATAAATGGTATTCAAGATTAAATAGGACTGAAGGTATGCATAGACCTACTTCACATGCAAGACATTTATTGTCGAGATATTATTCGCAAATGTTTTTAAGACATTACCGTAACTCGTCACTGCAACAATATTATCTACATTTAAATGAGCTTAACTTTATAATAGAATATTACATTTTGATACAGAAATAAGACGTTTGTATGCTAGCTGTGATATTTCCAACGTCCTCTGCCACTTGTTACAGCGCCTAATATTACACGTCAGTCCTCTTGTACCAACACGTACAGAGGTGTTGAAAGTGGACAGAGGTGTCCTGGCCCACTGTTGTTACTTGGATTTTCGACTGCATCACTGTCGCTTATCCTGAAGAACTAACCCTGTTCTAAAACAAATTGACTCGGAGGTGTTCGTCAAAAAGTAAAACTCTGATTCCCAAAATGTTCCCTGTTTATCTGAACTTCATTTACCTCACAAGGTACAAACTTTTAATCCTTTTATGGTGAACCCAGTTTACTGGAAATGTTAGTATCGAAACGCAGCACAAGTTCACAAGAATTAAAAGTTTGAAAGGAAAAACTGCATGCACTGTAGCTTCATATGCGGCGTTAAATTTAAAAGAGAAACTTGCACCTAACGGCCTACGCATACTAGCGGAAAACAATTTTGTGGAGGAGAGTCCAGAAAATGTCCGAAAAAATATCACAGAAGACCTTGGTGCTGCCCGTACACGTTACATTGCCACTCCCAATACTATTTCACAACTTTGGGATAAAACCCAGCGACACTACCGCTGACATCTTCATTATTATTTATATATTTCTTTTTGTAAATAGTTTATTTGTTGATGGAAAATTAAACTCCATGATTACCATATTTTGTAGTGTTTAAAGGAGTCGCGTGTATTGAAAACTACTGTAACAAGCGACGGGAAAAAGTTGTTAGATGTTTATGCTTCCCTTTAGCTGGCCCGTGACATGGTCATTGTCCTGCCACACAAAGGTGGGAGAACACAGCTGCCAAGGTCACGTTTCTCCCTTCTTCTCTGCTACTTTGGCACTGTTGCCAAGCATCACGGCCGCCCGGCCAGTTTATTTATTGTATGGGTGGTCGCGTTTTCAGCGCGAGCGCCGATTTATAACAATATTGCGGCTGTGTACTTCATTTCATCATTTAATGGAAAATAAGTGGTCATAAGCATGGAATGCACTAACAATTTAAATTTTTTTCTTCAAGAAATTTATTTCCTGCAGACGTGGTTTGAAAATACGGGTACGGGGGTTACCTGGGTAAATACAGTATTTAAATTTAAATCTCTGATTACAGGATATATGCCTTACTCAGTACTGGTTCATAAGGAGTTCGGAATTCAGTTTTAAAAATTTAATTTTAAAATACAGCGGAGAATTTTACTGTAGTCTTATATTTAGTTTTCTGGCTTGTTTGGCTTCAAAATAACCACAGTAGAGTTTAAATTAATTTTGTTCATGTAACTTTTTCTAGCATGTTTCCTATTTGTTGAGGTTTGGCAGTTTTAGTAAAACCTCTCTATAAAGACCCCTCACAGGTCCCTAGATTAGGGTCTTTATATAGGGGCGGTCTTCTTAAAGAGGTTTAAATGTACAGTGAAACCCCTATTTTAAAACCCCACGGTACTTGAGGAAAGGGTTGTTATAGAGAGGTGGTTGTTATAAAAGGGGTTTTACTCTAGTTTATTAAATTTCCCTTGTGAAGTGAGTAACTTCGTGTGTTGCAAGATTCTCCAGGCTGTAGGATTTCTGGCACCAACATTGTGGTAAGATCATCGGCTTCATGGACTTTCTCAGTGACGCATGTGATTCACACACGTTGGTCAGCTTTAACCTTTGTATGCTTAGAATATTGCGCTGTGGAAATAGTCTCGCCCGTTTGCAATTTTTGCCCCTAATTAACAGTTTTAGGTTTATTTTGTGTGTTATTTCACTGTAAAACTTCATAAATGTAATAGTTGCGAGCACATGACTGTTCTAATTGGGCGTGAGATTGGGGTGAGAGCATCCGTAGTATCCAGTTCGTCGAAAACGGCAAGCACAAGCAGGATTAGAGTACCGAGTTATGGTTTTGATCTCTGCTGTTACGCGAAGATAGTCAACATATGTTTATATGTAAGCTTCAAAGTGCTGGACGAAGTAGCTTACCGGCACTATCTCACTAACTTAGGGTACCATATAACTGTTTTATTTTTGTTTGCGGTTGGTATTAAGCTCCCATTTTGTAAATATTGAAAAAAAAAAAGAAAAACGAGTGGAAATGTGATATTTTTTAAATAAACAGACAGTAGCCAGATTAGGTGAGTTTTACTTGATGAAACCAACCTCTGTGATAATGGGAAAGTTTATGCCATCACCGAGCTATCCGGAGTTCTGGAATTTATCTAACCTCTGCATTCAACAAGTGGCGACGCCGACTGGGACGAAATGCGGGAGGCGCATTGCAACATCCATATAGTACCGTATTTACTCGTGTATAATGCGCACTTTTATTCCAAAACAACTGATAAAAATTCAGGGGTGCGCACTATAGACGGAAAATAGAAAAAAAAACCGCCTCGAGAAAAAAAAGGGGGTTGGGGAGAGGAGGCTGAGTTGTAAACTAGCGGGTGTCAAGCGTGGGAGGCAGAGAGAGAATGTTTCTCACCACCTGGATCCAACATTAGTACACTTCCTTTTCTTTTTCTCTACCCCCTCCACATGTATTTTCTGCTGTAACTGTCCCAGCTAAAACCCATTTTTTTTTGTTTACCATGGCAGGAAAGTTCGTGGGTGGGCGGAAGCAATATGAGAAGTTAAGTTTGACGTGTCCTGATAACCATCTTTCCATGGAAAGGAAGGAAAGGAATAAAAAAGGACGACACTGTTCTTTTTTTTCCCTGGGAGAGGGAAAGCAAGGCAGGGTGGTGGTTGGGGCCCTACAGTCATCTGCTTGTAGCCACCCCCTGCCGCATTCCTGAGCCTTTCTTTCTTCTCAGCGGGAGTCGCGAATCGACAGAAAATAAAAAAGGCAAGCAGTGTCGGCAAGGGGGGGAGGTAGCGGACAGGACACAGCACAGTTAGTGGGGGAAGGGAGAGTGTTGTCCAGGCACACGTGAGCCAGCTGCAGGCTACTAGCGACCTTGGCGGGCTATCTGTAGATAGCTGCGGACATGACAAGCCCCCCCCCCCATGTTCACCCTCATTCTCTCCGCCCGGCACACACTAACCACTGTGAGTCATCTTCCCTCTCTCTTTTCTTTGTTATCCACGTTTCCTTCCCTCCGCCTACACCCTAGCGAATGCGTCCTAGCCTCCCTTGCGCTGCTTCAAGATTTTTTACTCCAATGATTTTTTTCATTCTAGCAAGGCACATAAATTTTTTTTCTCTGGAACTTGTCGCAAAAATCGTGGTGCGCATTATACATGAGGGCGCACTATACACAAGTATATACGGTATGTTCTTGTTGCAACACCTCAGCAGTGGACACTCAGAAACAAAATTAACATACACCTTAGAATAATTTCAGTTTTATTTCACCACAGTTGTTACCTAAGTATTTCATCATTTTGCCATATTTCTTAATATTTTGTGATTTAAACTATTTCTCAAAAAAACTATTATTTACCAGCATTTTTTTCCCCAGTGTATACAGTAACAAAGTAATAATAAAATGTAAAAAGAAAAATATTTTGAAAATTATTAAGTACTGTATATCTCAGTGTGAATGTTGGCTGTTTGGAATATTTATTGAAGTTTAAAAAAGGTGGAGTTAAATCAATTTTTACACCTTTCGATAAAGTTTAGCGTAGTGCTTACATGAACATGTGGCTCTCACCCAAGGTAAGAACCGCTATGGCTGTGACTGCGAGAGTTATGTAGAGGTATTTGTCCGTCATAGGTACGTGGAACAATCTGCCTGACAGGTGAAGGGAAGACGAGTACAAAAGCAGTGTGTCCAAGTCCTTCTCGTACATCTGCTGGTGTTTGCCCCTCATCTCGTGTCCCACTGCCTGTACAGATTCACAGGCATTTGTCAGTCTTGCTGCCTGCAAAGAAAACCACACAGTTTATTATGGACAGGACTTATACCCATCTGGCATTTATAAAGTAAAGTTACATTACTATTCAGTATAAAATTACCTCTAAGTAGGCTATACCTGCAACTTTACCCAAAATCCAAGTCAAATTTACTAACCTTAAAAAAGTATTTGTCACAATATTTTCTATCCAACTTTATAATAACTAATCTCAATAAACATCAGGTAATGTTTGTAAGAATAGGTGTGTTTCACTCATTACTTAAATTTTGTATAAGAACTGTAATAGTAGCTATCATTCCTGGGACTCAAGCATGGTTCTTGTTTTCATGTGTAATAAAACAATAAGAGGACAATAAATATCACCAGCAAAACACTGCATGAGAATGTTAGTCTCGTATCATAGAACGTACATTAGTCAAGCTTATGGCGAATGTGTCAAAGCTCGTTGAACAGAAGTTAACAGCATAGTAAGTATTGCCACATGATGAGAGTGAAGATGACTCAAGAAACATAAACTTCGCAAATTTTTGTCCTGTAGTGAGGCAAGTTTATGTTATGATAACTAACAAAACTCAAGTTTGTTTACATGACCATAACAAAAAAAAAATATTGTACATATATGCAGTATATATACCTATGTACAAATTCACATTTTGAGTACTGTGTTGTTAATATTTACCGTAAGGTGTTCATAAATGTAAATAAATGTACTAAAGTTTAAAATAAAACTACTTCAGTACAATGAAGCAGGTGTATCAGATTAATGTAAGACTGATTTGTCAGCAGTTGATATTACTGCATTTACCCATGAACACCCACACGTTTTTTCTCCAAACAAAAATTGAAAATTTGGTGTGTGGGTCATACACGGAAATAGAGGTGTTGTGTGTTATTGCTGTTAGAATGATGTGTAAATATGCTTGGACCTATTTTTACCGTGTCGCGGAAGGATTGCCTACCCAGCAGCCTCCATCGCTACAAAGACGACTCGGTGGACTTCAAGATTGCGGCGCGGTAAGTTCGTGCGATTTCGGCTCAATGTATATTGTTTTACAAAGTGTGTAAGATGGTGTGATGTCTCAACATTTTGGTCCCCCGTGGTCGGATTTTGTCTCGTGTGAACTCGGAATTGTAACGGATGTGTGTAGTGGTATAGTTTATTGGTATTTTGCATTCAAGATAAACACCACGCGCCGGACGACGCCGTTGACGCCAGTGTTAGAATCCATTCAAGTCTCACCCATCCCCGGAAGAAATCAAGATATTCATCGTTTTGTAATGCTTTGTGGAATTAACAAATTTTCTTCTAGTCCCGTGGCTTCGTGTTAGTGTGCCTCGTTGGATAGTTTGGTTATCTCGTTGTTGCGTGGGTTTGCCACGTGGGTGAATAGGCCTAAAATATTTAGTTCTCTTGTTTAGTCAATGTTTTTTTGTCTTCACGTCTCTTCAGTAGTTAAAATTATTGTTTCTTGGTGAAATTTAGCCCCACGTGATTTTACTAATTCTATTGTTAGAATCGTTGCAGTGTTGTTCTGAATCTTAGGCCTAAGTTCATCGTTTTGGCATTGTGTATGTAGTCTTTTCTCGTTCGAAATGGGGTTCAAAGCTTTCTTACTGAAGTTAAAACTTCAGGAAACAAAGTTAAAACACACAAAGGAACAGGTACAAACTCATTTAAATACTCCTTAGGTCACTCTTGAAACTGTTCATGAGGTAAATGCCTTTAATGAACAGCTTGATGCTGTTGATAGGGTGGTCACGTCTATGTTTGACGAATTTATATTAGTGGACCCTCTTCCTGACGAATATGATGAGAACATGTTCACCACCAAACATGAGAATTTCTTTACTCAAATCTCTGATATAAAATGTGCCATAACCTCATT